>SJYC01105255.1:0-108741 GCA_006408675.1 Madoqua kirkii
TTGTAGCCTAAACTTGGAAACTAAAGTATGACAGTCATACTAACAGTTATTTTCTAAAAGGGATAATTTTTTATGACAAAGTATCAATGAGTATATTATTTTATGTTATTATATATTAATACTAGTGATAATGAGAACAGATTTAAATCATTGATGGTAAAACTAATTATTTAGGTTGCACTTTCAGCTTTCAAAACAACTCTAGAGCTAACAACAAACTATCCTAAAAACATACACAATACACACAGTTGACAACTCACTCAGGAATCAAATTATAAGTTCTTTTTCTCGTTTATGCATCCCAGTCATTTAACTGTAAGTGTTTCCTAGTATATCTGCATATAAATGAAACCAATCAAATACTCATAAGAAAGTAAAAAAAAAGATACTTTATCCAAATGTATATAGCCAAGTGAACACTGGTATCTAGAGCAGAAGGTCCATTAATTTGCTACTTGATCTGACAAGGAATAACACGTAACTACTGCTTCCTAAGACACTGTATTAAATCTTAAGGATTTAATAAAACTGGGAAAACAATAAAGAAAAAATAAGTATCCATGGCCTCTTAAAGATGATGTGTTTGCTTTAACTCATAAATGACATAAGAGAACACTGTATCTTTTAACAACTTTATATAGAACGTCAATGGCTAAATTGGGCATACAGTTCAACTATAATAAAAAAGAGAATATAATTAGATCTTTCATAACAGGAAGGCTGTACATCATGCCTGTACAAACTTGGGGTATCCATTTTGACATTCACTGTAAGGGTGGTATCTGCTGATAGCTGACTCGAGCTATGGGGGGAGACAGGAGGCTGTCTTCAGCCTGCAGTGACTGAGAATAAGGACCCAGAAATCAAATAATCGAAAACCATCGACTCCTACTTGCCGGTAGAGACTGCAATTAATGCTTACTCTTACCATAAAGAATTGAAAGCACACCAGAATGCTATCAATTTATATGTTTGTATATTTAACGACATTATCCATCACCATTATTACCTTAACGTTTATCAAGGGCCACACCTGACCAGTAGCAACCTCTTCCTTACTCTAAAATGGACCGTGTATAAGTCATTGCACAAAGAGAAGATAAGTGCCCTAATGAATAGAAATGTTGAAATAGTACGAAATCACTGCTAATTATTTGAATTATTTTACACAGAGATTTCCCTCCCTATAAAAGAAGAACCTTCTCCTATCTCCAAAATGAGACCAGTGACAGCCAGCATCACCACAATGCTGGTCAGCACCGTGGTGTCCCGGCCACCACCCCAGGTCCAAATGGCACCACCCATATCCTTAGAACCTATGAGCAGTCTATCTGCCAGCTTAGAGAACCAACTCGAAGCCTTCCTGGATGGAACCCTACCTTCAGCTAATGAAATCGCTCCCCTGCAAAGCGGCAGCGAGGACAGAGAGCCCTTCTCCCTGATCGAGGACCTCCAGAACGACCTGCTGAGCCACTCGGGCATCCTGGACCCCTCGCACTCGCCCATGGAAACGGCCGAGGCCCAGTTTGCTGCAAGTACGCCCTGCCTGTCCCTTGACCTCTCTGACTCGAACTTGGACAACATGGAGTGGTTAGACATTACCATGCCCGGCACGTCATCGGGACTCACACCGCTCAGCGCCACCACTCCCAGCATGTTCTCTGCCGACTTCCTAGACCCACAGGACCTGCCGCTGCCGTGGGACTAACAGCACAGATTTCTTGTCTCAGAGTTTATGAGGTTTGAAGACGACGACAATGTTTCAAAAAGGTCAGATTTTAGAGACAGATCCAGAGTTGCATCATTGCAATTATAATATGTTGTCACAGAAAGATGGGATGGATGGTTAGAGGCTGGAAACCAAGTTTGAAAACATTTCATTGCATCCAGCAGTGAATGCCTGTGATTTAATATAGCACAGAGCCTTCTGAAAAAACACTACTCCAAGAAGACTCATCTGTTTCTCCAGACTTCAGTAAAGAACGAAAGGTACCTTTAGATTCAGAACACGAAGAGTAAGGTATGCAGGGTGGCAACACAAGGGCCTCTGGTCATCAGCTACAGTTAAACCTCTGTGGTCATTTTAAGACCTTAAATAAAAGGCAGACAGCTCCACTGAAAAAGAAAGGAGGTGAGCAATCACTGCACAGGGTATCTCCTAGAAATGGCCTGAGCCCGGCCCAAGATGCAGCCAGGGTCCAGGGCAGCGGCCAGCACCAGCCAGTTCAGTGACAGCTTCCCGCTGAAACCTTTCGGTTCCACTCAGAAGCCAATGTAATTTGTGTGTGTGTTTTAGTTTATTTTGTGATTTGGGGGAATCTTACTTCAGATCTCCAGATTTAAATTGAAATGGGAGATCTTTCACCATTACCAGACAATGTCTACAAAATACTGTCATAAACAATCCACTCTAAGAAGTCCAGGTGTATTGATAACACTGAGAAGTCTATTAGCAGCCCTCCGGGTTGATTACATTGATTTTAATGTGTATATTAGACACTTGTATGTGTACTCCGACGTTGTGATTTGTACAGCCTGTGTTGGAGTAAGGAAGTGGATACCCAGTGGTCCTACTTGTTTTAATAACTCAAATATTTCTAGAGTACTTGAGCCACGTGTATTTCCATATTTAAGGAATTGCTGACTAACTTTCAGGTAACCAGGCCCATCTCAAAGAACCAAGAAAAGGCTTTGGCATGAAATATCTTTCTGAGCTGGTGAGCTGCCAAGAGAAGGCGAGGCAGCAGTCTGTCGTCCCCCTAGGACATTCCCAGAACAGTTCAGGTGGCGTGGTGGTGCCAGGTCGGCCGGCAGACCCAGCCCTGGCCTTCCTCTTCTCGGTCACTGATCCCTGGTTACCGTTTTCCAGGCTTGTAACTGGATGTCATACCTGAGCTCTCACTGTATCATCAGGCTGAAGGTTGAGAAACTGGAGGTTTTATTAGTAGTTTTTTATATTGAAAAAGTCATTTGTTGAGTAGGATAGTTTCAGAGTTTTATAAAATGCCAACTATCACAGGATTTCCAAAATTATTTCAGTCAATTGCTAGTCATTTAAGTATATGATAAAATATAAAATAACTGAAAAAAAAAACCCCACCTGAAATCTACTTAAAAATATGGAGACTTTTACTAAATAAGAGCATTGTGCTCTCACCTCACCTTGGGTAAACCCTAGTCAGGTTTTTTGTGGGTCTGTAAATGGTGAATGTTCCCACAGTGACGGGCAGCCTGACCCATTACTTGGAAAGAGTCTGTGAATCATTTCTAGGTTTTGTGTTTTGCCTAAGAACTGATCTTGCTTTATATTTTTATCTCAGTATGTGAATTTTACTCTGTAAGAAAAGTCCATTTTCCCAGTGTTCAGTTGCCCAGCACCCTGGAGCCCCCAGTTGAAAGCCCACCCAACTGGAAAGTGCTTCTGGATGGTTCAGGCAGAGGTGGTCAGACACAGCGTGGTCTGTAGTAGGTATTTTGAGTGCTTAGAGGTTGGTCATCCAACAGGTGGGAAATCATAACCATTGAGCAGAGCGCCACCTTCTGACCAAGCCCAGCAGGATGGCCAGCCTCCTGGGCGTGAGTAGGTTCCTTCTCCAGGGCCAGGGCTCCTGACTTGGGAATGTGCTTTTAGGTCTGGGCCCTGAGTTTTTGTCCAGGGCTTGTCTGGCCCACACTTAGACTCTGAGCATCGTATTCATTCAGATTGAAATATGTTATTAGCAGCAGAGATATCAGTGGGACTGTAGGAGGCACCTGAACAGCTAGTGGTATTGGCTCTTGTTGACTTAACTTTCTATCTCCGTCATCCTGCACTGTGTATATAGATTGTTCTTTAGCTCTCAGCTCGCCTTACTGCTTGGCTAAGATAGGTTTGAAACATGCCACAGGATGGTTGCTCTCCAAAAACACACACTGCAGTGCACAGAATGCCACCTTATATACAGCCTGCTCTCTCCTGATGATGAACCGCTGAGTGCCCACTTCACCTTCACGCAGCAGCATCTCCCCTGAAGGCGGCAAAGTGTCCAGTCACTGACGCTCGCAGCTACCGCCTGCCCTCCCATCCTGGCGTGTGTGCAGTTGGGGGTAGGGGGAGGTACTTAGTGTACCACCCTGCAAAGTACCATACTGCCCGGCAGACAGCCACCTTCTAGAAACATTATCTCACGTCCAGTCTTATTTCCTAAATATTTCTGCAACACAGTAGTATCGAGCTTACCTTACTAGTGTATATAGGTGCCAGGGCATGTCATTAAGGATGGGAGGAACAGGAAGTTACATCGAAGATGCTGCAGAGCCTTGGAAAGTCCAGGCATATGTGGTCATCTTGTACATTTCAGCAAAGCATGTGCTAGAAAATCTCACAGGACACTGCGTGCTTTACATCCTAGTGTTTTTCCTGAAATGTGCAGTCTACTGTATAGTATCTGCCACGAATCTGTACATAGATGCAGTCTGAGTTCATGCAACTTCATGCTCAGATACTGTGTTTTATATGAATATTTTTATGGCACTAAAGAGATCTTATTTAAATTTCCTTTTTACAAACTTCACGGTTCTGTGACCCGTGGACGTGCATTCTCAGAATCGTGGTGAAGGCAACATGGTGTGGTCCCCCCAGCTGCCGCCCGCAGAGGCGCCGTCACGAGCTGTGAGGTCAGTGGACGCCAAGTGATAGCTGATGAGAAGCGTGTCATCTGTTTGGTCACTAAGGCTGACTCAGGCTTCTGCCACCCCTGATCATTCTAGCCACACAGGCTTTCTCCAGAGTCCCTTTCAGGATCTCAGTCTGAAACTGGCCACCACAGCTGGCAAAAGAGCTCTCCCCGCCAGGGCTGGACCATCTCGTTACTGTCCACAGCCAGCCTTTGGCTGGGTCTATATACCCCTCACTCACACGCGTGTCCGGGCGCGTCTGGTGGCTCCCGCCAGCCATGAGTCAGCTGGAGGGTGTGCAGCGGCACCAGGGGCTGTTTCGAGAACTTCCCAGAGACCGACTATCAGCGTCCGTCAGCAGAGCCACTGGGGCCACACAGCGAGGTCCACAATAGTGCCCCACAGGTCCCCACCCGTCACTACAAGCGTCAGTCCTGACCGCTGGCACCAGAGCAGGACACCAGGCAAAGTGACCCCCACCTGGAGGCCACACAGCCAGCCCACACTCTCAGAGAACACTAACTGGAAGGTCAGGGTCACCAGGAAACAGCTCACACGTGCGGGCGTGTGTCTCTGGAGAGCAGCCTCACTGCATTTCTGCTCATCTTGTATGTGGTTTCGGTCAAAACTGGAAAATGACAACGAAGATGTAGTCATTCTTTTTCTCGGTTCAAATCTTTGATAACTTGCTCCTTCAGTGATCTTTCTGGGCTACGTTTTTATTTGTGAAGTGACTGCATGGCAATAAGCAGGTCTCCATCTGTCCCCATTCGCCCTTTCTTGCAGTATTTGAGGAAATGCATCATTACAAAGGGTCTCTACCTGAACTCTCAGATTCGAGGCCTGTAATTCAGAAAGCTGCACATGTTTACAAACGAGCTCTTCCCCTCCACACAAACACGTTGCTCTGCAAATCACATCAGAAAATGTCACGACCCTGTGATAACAGGGTGGCAATCTCAGATCTGCAAGGTGCTGTCTGGAATCAAACACATCATGTCATTGGTGATCTCTACGCAGCTGTCATGTTTTAACAGAGCTCTGTGCCAACCACTAAGACAAAGCTTTAACCAAGTTCTAGAATCACCGAGACTCGTAACGATTACCTCTCATCATGCTGTAAGGAGACTTGCCGGCTTAGGAGGAGGAAGCATTTAGGAAAGGGTTTAGTTGCTACCAAAAGTACTTAACCTCGATTAACTACTAGTAATGCAAACTTGCTTTAAAGGAACCAAAGGCATTGCCAAGTATTTGCCAAAAGAAGGCACTTTTTATTTAAAATTTGAGACTAATGAGCTCTCAAAAACCAGTCCCAAAAAGGTATTATCCATTTAAGGTTATAATTTTCACAAAGATGTAGATATTTCTCTATTGTTTTCATGTAAAATAGTATAGATTTGTTTTGTTGGGTTAAGAATAATACATATTTAGCAGTAATACAGTTTTTTCCTTTCTACAGACAAATTCATTTTCTTGTTTTCTTGCCTGCAATAGAAATGCAATGAGATAGGTGTTTCTCTTCTTATTTTCATTGTCACATTATGTCTTAGCATCTCACTCTATGAAAAAAAAGGAGAAAGATACCAATCTACAGAGCCCTGCTTATCAAAGCACTAGTTTAATAAACAAAAAATGATGGCAATCGGGGGTCCATTTATGTATTGCCTTTATGTTGTTTTTTAAAAGAAAAACCATGATGCCTTTGTATTTGCTGTTTGCACCCCTGAAATCAATTCCATATCATGTTTGAATGCCATACATTTTGCACATGTACTGTACATAGGTAATGCATACTGTATTTTTATATGTGTGCACATTTATCATCTGATCTTTTGTACATAGTGGCCGTATTGTAGCTGATCGGGAAATGTTTGATATCTCAGCAATTTTGCATTTTTGTGTCTCAAATTAAAAAAAAAACATTTTGATTTACTATGACTTTTGCTGTGCAGAGGAAGACCAGGTGCTGTGGGTCAGGGGAGCTGCAGGGTGCGGGCAGGGAGGCCAGGAGGAGACCCCAAGTCCAGAACAAGCTTTTACAGCCAAGTCACCAGGCACGACCAGTGGGCGTGCTGAGGCAGCCTCCGTGAATCACACGTGCAGGGCACCCTTGCCCCAGGTCCAAACAGAAACAGGCAGCAGCTGAGCTTGACCATAACAAGATTTACACCAAAACTGTGTTCATTCTCCCAGTCATAAGGAAATCCCGAGTGAGAGCGCTGGCAAAGGCCATGGTGCCCAGGGATGAATGCACACACACGCCTGCAGAAAACTGGCTCTCACTTTACACTAATAAATGAGCCACTGGCAGGACTCCCGAAAGACCCGGGGAGCCCTCCAGTTCAGCCTCGTCTCAAAAGCATTTATATGAGGGATTCTTATAGGCCAAAAGAAGTGGTCTTTAGACTCCAATTTCTTTGAAAAAGATATAATTTTTCAGCCCAGAAGCCTATGGTTAAAATATAGTTTTGAGAACAGTTTTATATTTTCCTCTTTGTTTTGATGAAATAAAACAGTAATGGGAAAACTTCATTGACAGCCAAAACTTTCATATCAGTATCTTACTATGAAAGCAGGTATTTTACCACCCTCAGAGAGAGAGAAATGAAATTTCACTATCTGTGACCTTTTAGGGACCAAGAGATCTGCCTCAACGGCCCAGTAAATAGATGACGCTTCGAAGAGACTAAGACATTTGTAACATCCCATGTTGCCAGCCAGGATCCTACCCTCAGGGAGAGAAAACAGTGTCTGAGGGGACAGAAAGTGCCCCAGGCATTCCTAGGAGTGAGCAAGGGACAGAACTGGCAGCTTTAGGGAAGAGATAAGTTAGGACATGTAAAGGACAGTCCAGCAGAGAAGACTACTTGGGTGAGGTCAGAGTTAAGGGATTTTGGCTGAGGCCCCGCTCTGTGCCAGGTGGAGGGCTGGCACCAAAGTATGGCTGCAGGACAGAGTCTGGTCAGGAAATGCTGAGGGGGGTCACCAAGGGAGTGGGGACAAATCTAGTGCTGAGAAAGTCTGGAAGGGTAGACAGCTGGGCATCTAAGGCTCCCAGACCCCAAAGGGCTGAAGACTCTCCTGGAGATTACGCTGTTTTCTTTGGGAAGTGCAGGCCTCTAGAAGCCTTGCAGAGTGTGAACAGAGTCACCATTTAGCATCTCTACAATCCTCAGCAGCACACTTGGTCTCGAGTCAAGGTGACTACCCAGGCCTTTGTAAACAGACACATCCACACACATGATGGCTGGAGATGAATGACGGCTCTTCCAGAGTCCAGGGAAGACCAGTTTCAGGAAAATGCAAACTACATGTCACCAACTTCCTGTGTCACATAATCCCAAGTCACCTAACAACCATTCCTTCATTCCTCCTTCCACAAATAGCTTCCCTTTCTGATGGATTCAGAAAGAAACTCATCTGGACATCCTGGCTGTCTTTTCTGCTAATTTTTATGACAGTTTATTAAAATTAAACATACAGTGTATACTTAGACAAAAAGCAAGGCCACTCGTCAGCTATCTGACTGCCCTTGTGGATACGGCTGACAGATCATTCGAGGAGGACGCTGCTGACAATGGCCCCGTGTCCTCTAACCCCAATAACTGTACTCACCCTTCTCCCCACGCCCTGGTACACAGCACCAGGGCACAGGAATGCAATTGAGAGACAGGTTAATAGAAATAGCAGCAAATGTATTAAATTCAGCTAGATGCCAGGCCCTGTGCCAAACACTTTGTGTATAACCTCGTTTAACCATAAGCGTAAGAGTGAGGAACTCTTACTGTCTCCATTTAACAGACGTAGCAATTGAAAACAGAAGAGAGAAATGTCTTGCCTGGAGTTAGAAAGCAGAATGTGGATCTGAAACCAAGCTTCTAACATCCCAGAACCCAGGCCATTTCTGTACACTAGGAACGCACAATCCAAGTCTTTGTTCAGATACGTGACAAATCAATTGATGATAGCAGATTTAGCTAATGTCAGTTTCACCCCAACTGGGTGTGTCTCAAGTCTCCTCAATCTCACACATTTTACAAAGTAGCTAGCCACTCACATGGATGGTTAACAGCTTGTACTAGGTAAGCTCCAATCAGAACATGGGTTATCTTAAGTGACGGGTATCTTAAGTGAAGCCCACGTGGGGCCACGCCCAATGACTCATGAAACTGCCCACCTGGACAGGGACTTCTGGAGCCACGTGCACACACGCCTGTGTGCTCAAGTCACTCAGTCATGTCAGACTCTGTGCGACCCCATGGACTGCAGCCTGCAAGGTTCCTCTGTCCATGGATTTTCCAGGCAAGAATACTGGAGTGGGTTGCCATTTGCTCCTCCAGGGGATCTCTTCCCAACCCAGGGATCAAAGGTGTGTCTCCTGCATTGGCAAGCAGGATTTTTTACCACTGTGTCACTTGGGTGGAGCCACTTGAGCATATCCAAAAACCTAGGAGCTACAGAATGATTTTATGATATCTAGTAAAGTTGAAGATACAAACCCTGTGACTCAGCAGCTCAACTGCTTGATACTCATCCTTGAGAAACACATGCACACAGGCAATCACATGCAAGAATTAACATGAAAGCATCGTTTACAAAGCAAACATTGAAAACAACTTGTATGTCTTCCATTTTGCAAATATTTAAACATAGCAAATTACATAAATGAACTATATCTAATGTGTCAACGTGAAAGAACCTCAAGGTGCTGAGGATGAGTGCAAAATGAAGTCTACATAATTCAAGTAACATTTTAAATCGACAATGCTGTTCACTTTTTTATATAAAGTATAAAAATATGGATTTTTATGTCAATACCAAGATTCAAGATACTTACAGAAGAGAGGAGTAAGACTGCAAATAATGTAGGCTTCAACTGGAGAAGGAAATGGCAGCCCACTCCAGTGTTCTTGCCTGGAGAATCCCAGGGACGGGGGAGCCTGGTGGGCTGCCATCTACGGGGTCGCAGAGTCGGACACGACTGAAGCGACTCAGCAGCAGCAGCAGCAGCCTTCAATTAATACTGAATGTTTTGTTTAATTTTTTCTTTATTTCTTTAGTAATTCTATAGCCATATAGCAAAATATTAACACTTATTTACTGATACTTGATTTCTTTATTTGCCCTTATTCTTTACTATGAGTTGGGAAAAGATAAGCTTAAAAAAAAAAAAAAGAATTACACGGGAATCCCATGAAAAACTGCAAGCCAGTTAACTTAGATAAAATAGACAAATTCCTTGAAAGATACCAACTACCAAAAATTGACTCAACAAGAAAGAAAAACCGAAAGCCTTTCCTTTAAAATGAGGAACAAGGACTTCCCCAGTGGCTCAGTGGGTAAGAATCTGCCTGCCAATCAAGGAACACAGATCCAATCCCTGATCCAGGAAGATCCCACATGCCAAGCCCATGCACCACAACTACTGAAGTCTGCACGCTCTAGGACCCTCCGCCACAACTGATGAGCCCCGTGCCACAACTACAGAAGCCCCCGCACCCCAGAGCTCAAGCCAAACGACTGAGCCCTTGTGCTACAGCTACTGAAGCGTGTGTGCCCAGCACCTGTGCCTCACAACAAGCCAAGCCACCACAGTGAGAAGCCCATATCCCACAGCGAGAAAGCAGCCCCCATTCTGTGCAGCTAGAGAAAACCCGTGTGCAGCAACAAAGACCCAGAGCAGCCATAAATACAACAGCATGCACATGTCAAAAAAAAGAGCAGTAAGCTGCCCACTCTTACCGCTTGTTCAGCATAGCACTAGAAGTCCTAGCCAGAGCAATCAGGCAAGAAGAAGAAACAAAAGTCATCTGAATTAGAAAGGAAGAAGTACAGCTATCCCTATTTGAAGATGACATGTTAAACAGAAAAGCCCTCAAGACTCCACCAAAAAACTGTTACACTCAGTAAAGTGGCAGGATATAAAATTAATATACAAAAATAAGTTGCATTTTTGTATGACAGTAATGAACTATGAGAAAGAGACATTCAGGAAAGAATGTTTAGAATTGCATCAAAAAGAATAAAATACTTCAGTATAAACTTAACCAAGGAAGTGAGAGACTTGTTTACTGAAAGCTGTAAGACACTGATGAAAGAAACTGAAGACACCACTAAATGGAAATATATTCCATGTTCATAGACCGGAAGAACTAATATTGTTAAAACGTCTATACTACCTAAAGCAATCTACAGATACAATTCCTATCAAAATTCCAATGACATTTTTTCACAGGAATAAAACAAACAATCCTAAAATTTGTATGGAACTATAAAAGACCCCCAAATAGCCAAAACAATTTTGAGAGAGAAGAACAAAGCTAGTGTAAACACATTTCCTATTTTCAAACTATACTACAAAGCTATAGTAATCCAAACAGTTGGTATTGGCATAAAAACAGGCCCATAAGGGAGTTCCCTAGTGGCCTAGTCGTTAGGATAATGGGCTTTCACTGCTGCAGCCTTGGTTCTATCCCCAGTCAAGGGACTGAGATCCCACAGCTGCATGACACAGCAAAAAAAAAAAAACCCCACAGAAACACATAAATCAATGGAACAGAAGGCCCAGAAATAAACCCACACATAATATGTTCAACTAATGTATGACAAATGAGCCAAGAGTATACAATGGGGAAAAGAAAGTCTCTTCAATAAATGGTGCTAGGAAAACAACATCCACATGCAAAAGAATGAAACTGGACCCTCACCTCATCTGGCAACACACATAAAAGTTAATTCAAAATGGATTAAAGCCTTAAATGTAAGCCTTGAAACAATAAAACTCCAAGAAGAACACGTAGAGAAAAATCTCAACATGGGTCTTGGCAATGACTTTAGATAATCCAAAAGCACAACAACAAAATCAAAAAAGAAAAAAGTGGAACTCTATCAAACTAAAAAGTTTCTGCACAGCAAAGGAAACAAAAAACATGAAAAGGCAACACAACAGAACATGAAATATTCACAAACTATATATCTGAGAAGTTAATATACAAATCATACAACTCAACAGCAAAATCAAAATCAAACAACCCATCTAATAATGCGAAAGGATATGAAGAGACATTTTCCCCAAAGAAGACATGTAAGCAGACTTTGTTTTACTGTGCTTCGCTTTATTGCACTTCACAGATACTGCATTTTTTTTTTTACAAATGAATATTTGTGGCAACCCTTTGTCAAGCAAGTCTATTAAGTGCCATTTTCCCAACAGCACTTTCTATTTTTGAGTCTGTATGTCACATTTTGGTAACTCTCAAAATAATAAGCTTTTTCATTATTATTATCTGTGATCTTTGAATTTATACTATAACTTGCTGAAGGCTCAATGATTAGCATTTTTTGGCAATAAGTATTTTTAAAGTTTAACATACATTGTTTTTTAAACATAATGCTATTATACATAACTTTTATATGCACTGGGAAACTAAAAAATCCATGTGATGCACTCTACTTACTTAGAAGTGGTCTGCAACTGAACTTGCAATATCTCTGAGGTATACCTGTACAAATGGCCAACAGGTATATGAAAAGATGCTCAACATCACTAATCATCAGGGAAATGCAAATCAAAACCACAGTGGGATATTAACTCACACCTATTAGGATAACTGTCATCAAAAAGACAAGAGAGAGAATTCCCTGGTGGTCCAGTGGTTAAGACTTTGTGCTTCCAATGCAGGAGAAGCAGGGTGGATCCCTGGTTGGGGAACTAAGATCCAACATGCCGATCGGTTCAGTCGCTCAGTTGTGTCTGATTCTTTGCGACTCTGTATCGCAGCACGCCAGGCCTCCCTGTCCACCACCAACTCCCAGAGTTCATTCAAACTCACATCCATCGAGTCAGTGATGCCATCCAGCCATCTCATCCCGTCATCCCCTTCTCCTCCTGCCCCCAATCCCTCCCAGCAAGATGTGTATAAGAGACAGCTCTAGGACCCTCCGCCACAACTGATGAGCCCCGTGCCACAACTACAGAAGCCCCCGCACCCCAGAGCTCAAGCCAAACGACTGAGCCCTTGTGCTACAGCTACTGAAGCGTGTGTGCCCAGCACCTGTGCCTCACAACAAGCCAAGCCACCACAGTGAGAAGCCCATATCCCACAGCGAGAAAGCAGCCCCCATTCTGTGCAGCTAGAGAAAACCCGTGTGCAGCAACAAAGACCCAGAGCAGCCATAAATACAACAGCATGCACATGTCAAAAAAAAGAGCAGTAAGCTGCCCACTCTTACCGCTTGTTCAGCATAGCACCAGAAGTCCTAGCCAGAGCAATCAGGCAAGAAGAAGAAACAAAAGTCATCTGAATTAGAAAGGAAGAAGTACAGCTACCCCTATTTGAAGATGACATGTTAAACAGAAAAGCCCTCAAGACTCCACCAAAAAACTGTTACACTCAGTAAAGTGGCAGGATATAAAATTAATATACAAAAATAAGTTGCATTTTTGTATGACAGTAATGAACTATGAGAAAGAGACATTCAGGAAAGAATGTTTAGAATTGCATCAAAAAGAATAAAATACTTCATGAATGTGGAGAAAAGGCAACTACTGTGAACTGTTAGTGGAAACATGAATTCGTACAGTCTTTATGGAAAACAGCAGGGGGGTTCCTCAAAAACTTAGAAATAGAACTACCATGTGATATGGTCATCTCACTTCTTGATGCATATCCAGAGGAAATGAAATCAGTATCTTCACTTTCATGTTCACTTCAGTCACTTAGTCGTGTCCAACTCTGCCACCCCATGAATCGTAGCATACCAGGCCTCCCTGTCCATCACCAACTTTCTGTTCACTGAAGTATTATTTACAGTAGCCAAGATACAGAAACAACCTACCTGTCCATTGACATATGAACAGATAAAGAAAATGCAATACACACACACACAGGAATATTATTCACTCTTAGACGGAAGTCCTGTCATTTGCAACAAAATGGATAAAACTTGAGAGTATTATACTGAGTGAAATAAGTCAGACAGAAAAAGACAAATACTGTAGATTATATCCCTTAATATGTGATATCAAGGCCAACCTCATAGAAACAGAGAGTAGTGATGACTATCAGGTATAGGAGTTGGGGGGAGGAATGGCAAGATATTGGTCAAAGAGAACAAACTTGGAAGTATAAGATGAAGAAGTTCTGGGGATCTAATGCAAAGCGTGGTGAAAACCATTAACAATACTGTACTGTGTTGAAATTTGCTAAAAGAGTAGATCTTAAATATTTCCATCCCATTTCAAAAAAAATGGTCAGTGTATGTGAGATAATAATTAGCTTGACTAGGATTATCCTTTCAAACTGTGTCGATGTATCAAATATACTATACATATATACAGTTGATCATACCTCAATAAAGTTGGGGAGAAAATGAAAAAGTGCTGAAAGAAAAAAAAAAGTCAGCTGAAAATTCTATATACAACAAAGTGTCCATCAAAAATGAGGAAGAAATTAAGACATTCCCAGATAAACAGAAACTAAAAGAGCTATCACCACTAGCTCAGCCTTACAAGAAATGTTTAAAGGACTCCTTCAAGTTGAAATGAAAGGATGATGGACAGTAACTCAAAGTCCTATGAAAAATAAGATTCTCTAGTAAAGGTAAATATTGGTATATGGACAAGTAAAAACCTGTAATATTATCATTTTAGATCTTAACTCCAATTTTTATTCATTCATATTAAGATTTAAAAGAGAAAAGCATAATATTGACTCTACGTCTATATTAGTGCTGCTGCTGCCGCCAAGTCGCTTCAGTCGTGTCCAACTCTGTGTGACCCCATTGACGGCAGCCCACCAGGCTTCCCCGTCCCTGGGATTCTCCAGGCAAGAACACTGGAGTGGGTTGCCATTTCCTTCTCCAATGCATGAAAGTGAAAAGTGAAAGTGAAGGTGCTCAGTCGTGTCCGACTCTCAGCGACCCCATGGACTGCAGCCTACCAGGCTCCTCCACCCATGGGATTTTCCAGGCAACAGTACTGGAATGGGGTGCCATTGCCTTCTCCCTGTATTAGTGGGTACATAACAAATAATGATGTAATTTGTGACATCAGCAACAAAGGTGGGTACAGTGGAGCTGTAAAGAAGTAAAATTTTGTATGTGAGAAAAGTTTAATAGTTCTCAGTTTAAATGGATTTTCATAATCTTTTAGGATGTTAAATGTAATCACTATTTTTATAATCTTAGAATGTTAAATGTAATCACAGTGTGTTTTATACAACACAAAGAAAATACATGGTGAATATACACGAAAGAAAATGAGAAGGGAATCAAAACATGTCACTGCTAAAAAAAAATGTGTAAACACAAAGGAAGGCAATATGGAAGGGAGGGACAAAAAGCTTTAAAGCATACAGAAGGCAAATAAATGGCAATTCCCTACCAATAATTAAATGTAAGTAAATTCCCCAATTAAAAGACACAGATTGGCGGAATGGATTTAAAAAGAGAATCCAACTTGATGCTGCCTATGAGAGACTCACTTTAGAGCTAAGGAAATGCATAGATTTAAAGTGAAAGAATGGAAAAAGTTATTCCATGCAAATAGTAACCACAAGAGAACAGGAGTAGTAACACTAATATCCAATGCAATAGACTTTAAATTTTTAAAGGAAAAAAAAACTACTGCAACAGATAAACAAGGACTTTATATATTGATGAAAGGGTCAATTCACCAAGAATATAATGATTACAAACATGCAAAAATCACAAACTCTAAATATATAAAACAAACACTGACAGGATATATCAAGAATTTCTGCAATTCAATAACAAAAGACAACAACAGCCCAATTTAAAGATGGACAAATACCTGAAACAGGCATTTCTCCAAAGAAGGTATATTAATGGTCAATAAACACAAGGAAAGATGCTCAGCATCATTAATCATTCAGTCAGTTCAGTTCAGTTGCTCAGTCATGTCTGACTCCACCCCATGGACTGCAGCACTCCAGGCCTCCCTGTCCATGGCCAGCTCCTGGAGTTCACTCAGACTCATGTCCACTGAATCAGTGATGCCATCCAACCATCTCATCCTCTGCCATCATTAATCATTCAGTTCAGTTCAGTCGCTCAGTCGTGTCCGACTCTTTGCGACCCCGTGAATTGCAGCACGCCAGGCCTCCCTGTCCACCACCAACTCCTGGAGTTCACTCAGATTCACGTCCATCGAGTCAGTGATGCCATCCAGTCATCTCATTCTCGGTCGTCCCCTTCTCCTCCTGCCCCCAATCCCTCCCAGCATCAGAGTCTTTTCCAATGAGTCAATTCTTCCTATCAGATGGCCAAAGTACTGGAGTTTCAGCTTCAGCATCATTCCTTCCAAAGAAATCCCAGGGCTGATCTCCTTCAGAATGGACTGGTTGGATCTCCTTGCAGTCCAAGGGACTCTCAAGAGTCTTCTCCAAAACCACAGTTGAAAAGCATCAATTCTTTGGCGCTCAGCCTTCTTCACAGTCCAACTCTCACATCCATATATGACCACTGGAAAAACCATAGCCTTATACCATATGTAAAATAGACAGCCAATGGGAATTTGCTGCATGTTCTCAGGAAACTCAAACAGGGGCTCGGTATCAACCTCGAGGGGTGAGATGGGGCGGGAGCTAGGAGGGAGGTTCAGGAGGGAGGGGACATATGTACACCTATGGCCGATTCATGTTGATATCTGACAGAAAACAACAAAATCCTGCAAAGCAATTATCCTTCAATTAAAAAATAAATTTTAAAAAGGAGGTCATTTCATAATGACAAATTAATGAAGTCAAAAGAATCCTAAATGTTTATGCACCTAACAACAAACTACAGGAAACAAAAAATTACAGAACTTCACAGAGGGATAGAAAAATCCATAATTATAGGGAAAGGTGTCAATAACCTCTCAGTAATTGACAGTACAAGTCAAGAAGAAATCAATAGGATTTTATTTTAAAAAAAAATTTAAACAATACTATTAGTCAGTTTGACATTATTGATGTTTATACTGTACAATGGTTCACCCAGCAACAGAATACACCAAGGCACATGATCCCTAACCACAGTGGAATTAAACTAGGAATTAATAAAAGAAAGATCTTTTGAAAATCCCCAAATATTTAGAAATGAACATACTTCTGTGTAACAATAAGCCAAGGGAAAAAAGTACTTTGAACTTAATGAAAAATTTTAAAACACAGTATTTCAGAAGGTATCACATGCTGCTAAAGCAGTACATGAAGGGAATTTTTGTAGTGCTTTAAGGGAATTTTGAATGCCTTTATTGGGTAGGGGGGGAAGTTCCCAAATCAGTGGCCTCAGTGTCCACTCTAAAAAAAAAAAAAAAGAAAAAAACTAGAAAAAGAAAAGTAAGCCTAAAATGGAAAAAAAGGAAATATAAAGTCCAGAGCAGAAATAAACAGAACAACAATACAGAAAAACTTGGAACTGGAAACTGGTCCCTGGAGATCAGCAAATTTGACAAACTTTCAGTAAATCAGACAAATCAGAAAAATTAAGCAAGAGGGCACAAATTGCCGATATCAAGATTGAGAGAGGTGATGTCACCACAGATTCTACAGATGTGAAATGGATAATATGGAAATATTATGAAAAATGTTATCAATAAAGTCAACAACTTAGATGAAAGAATTCCTTGAAAGAGTCAAACTTCATTCACTTAAGAAGAAATAGATGACCTGATTAGCTCCATATCATTTAAAGAAGTTGAACTAACAGTGAAAAGCTTTTTCATAAGGGAAAACCCACGCCCAGATAGCTCTCTTATTGAATTCTACCAATCATTTAAGGAAGAAACATTACCAGTTGTCTGCAAACTAGAAAACTGAAAAGGCGGCAACTTATTATCCCCTCAACTTATTCTATAATATGATGCCAGTATTATCCTGATGCTGAAACCAAAGACATTACTAGAAAAATAAATAAAACTGACCAATATCCTTCATGAGCATACAAAATATCTAAACAAATTTTACAAAATTGGACCCAACAACGTACAAAAAGGATAATATATCCTGACCAAGTAGAGTCTGTCCAAGGAATATAATGACAGTTTAATGTTTAAAAATTAATCTGTAATTTACATACTGGTCTTCCCTGGTGGCTCAGATAGTACAGAATCTGCCTGCAATGTGGGAGACCCAAGTTCAGTATCTGGCTTGGGAAGATCCTCTGGAGAAGGGAATGGCTACTGCTGTTGCTGCTAAGTCGCTTCAGTCGTGTCTGACTCTTTAGTGACCCCATGGACTGCAGCCCACCAGGCTCTTCCATCCATGGGGTTTTCCAGGCAAGAGTACTGGAGTCAGGTGCCACTGCCGTCTCCAAAGGGACCTACTCCAAAATTCTTGCTTGGAGAATTCCATGGACAGAGGAGCCTGGAGGTCTGTAGTCCATATGAGATCTATATGGGGTCTCAAATAAAACTAAAAAAAATTAGAACCATGATCATATTAATAGACACAGAAAAAGCAACTGAAAAAGCTGGCATTCATTCCTGATTAAAAAAAAAAAAAACCCTCACTGATTAGGAGTAGAAGGGAACTTCCTCAACCTGATAAAGGGCACCTATGACAAATCCACTGGGAATACCGTGCCTAATACTAAAAGACTGCT
Organism: Madoqua kirkii; assembly: GCA_006408675.1. Lineage (NCBI taxonomy): Eukaryota > Metazoa > Chordata > Mammalia > Artiodactyla > Bovidae > Madoqua > Madoqua kirkii. The sequence continues at coordinate 18,265 of SJYC01105255.1, forward strand.
TTCTCCTGAAGATCAGAAATAAACTAAGAACGTCCTCTGAGAGTGTCCTCGCCACTTCTACTCAACATTATACCAGAAGTTCTAACCAATAAAGTAATAAAAACAAATAAAGGCATTCAGATTGGAAAGGAAGAAGTAAAACTGTTACTATTCACAGACTACATGATAGCCGATATAGAAATCTGAAAGAATCTACCAAAAGACTACAAATAAGTGAGTTTAACAAGGTGGCAGAATACTAGGCCAGTATAAAGAATTCAAGCACATTTCTATCTACCAGTAATGAATAATCAGAAATTGAAATTTTTAAATAGTATCATTTCTAAAACTCTCCAAAATATTATAAGAAAAATAAATCTGACAAAAGATGTTAAAGATGTGTACATTGGGAACAACAAGAACACTGCTGAGAAAATTTAAGAGTTCAGTTGCTCAGTCATGTCCAACTCTTTTCGACCTTATGGACTACAGCACACCAGGCCTCCCTGTCCACCACCAACTCCTGGAGCTTGCTCAAACTCATGTCCATCGAGTCAGTGATGCCATCCAACCATCTCATCCTTGTTGTCCCCTTCTGCTCCTGCCTTCAGTCTTTCCCAGGATCAGGATCTTTCCCAATGAGTCAGTTCTTTGCATCAGGTGGCCAAAGTACTGGAGCTTCAGTATCCTTCCTAAGAATATTCAGGACTGATTTCCTTTAGGATTGACTGGTTTGATCTCTTTGCAGTCCAAGGGACTCTAAAGAGTCTTCTCTAACACCACAGTTCAAAAGCATCAATTCTTCAACAGTCAGCTTTTTTTATGGTCCAACTCTCACATCCATACATGACTACTGAAAAAACTATAGCTTTGACTAGAGGGACCTTTGTCAGAAAAGTAATGTCTCTGCTGTCTAGGTTTGTCATAGCTTTTCTTCCAAGGAGCAAAATTTTCCAAGGAAAAGAAGACTTAAATAAATCAGAAAATATATCATGCCCAAGGATTGGAGGATTCAATAGTGTCAACATGCTAAATTCTCTCCAAACTGACCTACAGGTTTAATGCAATCCCAACAGGCTTATTGTATAAATTGTTACCAAATTCTAAGATTCACATTGAAACATAAAGGAACTAGAATAGCCAAAAGGCAGGGCAGAGGTGGAATACTAACACTACCTGATTTTAAGATTTATTATAAAAGTATATTAGTTAAGATAGTGTGGAACTGGTGTAAAAATAGATTAGTGGAATAAAATAGAGCACAGAAATATGTGAACAACTTATTTTCAACAAAGGCACAATGCCAATTCAATGGAGAAAGAATGATTCTTTCAACAGAAGACATTGGAACAATTTGATATCTGTATACAAAAAAGTAAACTTCCATTTATAACCCATATCATATTCAAATTTAACTCTAAGTTGGTCATAGAACTAAATGTAGAATCTCAAATTACAAAACATCTCTAGGAAAACATACAACCACCACAAAAAAAATGTTAGTTTGAGTTAGGCAAAGTTTCCTAGATATAAGAAGAAAAGAGTGATCCACGGGGGACAAATAAATTGGATTTTATCAAAATTTAAAACTCCTGCCCTTAAAAGAACATTGTTAAGAGAAGGAAAAGAGCCACAAACTGGGAGAAAATATTTGTAAATCATACCAGATAAAGGATTTGTACCCAGAATATATCAAGAATGTTCAAAATTCAATAATAAAGAGTTAAGACTCCACACTTCCGCTGCAGAGGCCACGGGTTCCATCCTGGGTCAGGGAACTAAGATCCCACAAGCCACGTGGCACAGCCAAAAACCAACCCAATAAAAAATGCATAAGGCATATGAACAGACAATTCTCCAAAGAAGATAAAGGAACAGTAAATAAACACGTGAAAAAATGTTCAGCTTCATTAGTCATTAGAGAGAAATGCAAATTAAAACAATGAGATACCACTGCACACCTTTCAGAACGGCTAAATTACAAAGAACTGACCACACCAAATGTTGGTGAGGACGTGGAGGAACTGGACCATCCCCACACAGCCGGTGGGGATGGAAAACGGCACAACCTCTCTGGAAAACAGATTCCTAAAGACATAAACATCTGATCCAGACATTCCACTCTTATATGTTCACCCAGGGGTAATGAAAGCTTTTCAGTGTCCTTTCAAAGGTTTGTACGCAAAAGTTCATAGCAGCTTTATTTGTAATAGCCCCAAACTGCAAACAACTCAAATGTCCATACCACCCATCGGTAACAAGAAACAAATTCTTGGCTCTCAGTAATGCACAACATGGATGGGTCTTGAAATAATTAAACTGAATGAAGGAATCCAGGAAAGTAATATATAACACAACAAGGTCCTGCTGAATAGCACAGAGAACTATATTTAATATCCTATGATAAACCATAATGGAAAAGAATATTTACAAAAGAATATATATATGTAAAATTGAATCACTCTGATGTACAACAGTAATTAACACAACATCGTAAATCAATTTCATTTTTTTTTAAAAAGGAAAAGAATCCATACTGTTTAGAATCCGTTTATATAAGATTCTAGGATATTTAAACCAACAGACAGTGAGAGAAAGGATAATGGTGGTTGGACAGTAGGGGAGATAGTTTACAAAAGGATGACAAGAAATAACCAAAACCCCAATTCAAAAGAAAAAAGCCACCCTAGATTTCTATGGGTGTTTTTACCCGAATGGAACTAGGGCTTTTATCTGAGATAAGGTGAGGTCTGGATATAGTGTTTAAACTTTCCCTAAACGTTTTGTGTTTCCTTCAGAGTTAGTACAGGATTAAACAGCATTCCCTAATATACAGCGACAACTGGCAAAACACACAGAGCTAAGCACCAGAGAAACCACTCACGCTTGGCGCCCAACGAACAGCTGCAGAGACAGAAAGCATCACAAGAAAGCAGTGAGAGCTTTTTAAGAACTAGGGAAGAGGAGAGAAACAACAAACTGTCTCTGATAAAATCTTACTCTTGTTTCCCTAAAAGCGATTCTAATGTGTCCATAATGGAAGGAGGGAAAAGGTCGTCTTTCGTGTTCAACGTTTTCCTAGGCTTTGTATGGCCGCACCACAGCAGAGCCAGGAGGGGAAAACGCCAAAGGTACGCTCTGCTCTGCCAGTTCATCAGCACATCTGCTCTCATTTCCTTTCACCCATTTATCTTTCCAAGTTGCCAAGAACATCCCTGGGAATGATCCCCTCCCACGCCAAAAGCTGGGGATAGGATAATTGGTATCTGATGATGGAAGATGACATTTTTAAATAGCCACTTTTAATTTCTTAAGATACATTTCGTCTTTAACCATGTATAGACTGCTTCAATGCTTAGCTTTAAAAAGGGGGGTGCGGGGTGTGTGTGGGTAATGTGGAAAATGCCCCAATAACAGGCATAAATTCACCAAAAATTTTGCCATGGCTTAAAATATAAATGTGTTTGAAATCCATTAGATCAAGTGTCACTTATGTAACAATGATCTTACAATACAAGGCCTAGGAAAAGGTCACCATCTATCTATCAAAATGACTTCCAGGTTAATGAGAAAAGGTTTGAGTTTTTGAAATATCGTATAATATGAAAAACCTAAAGGAGACTTTCCCTGGTGATCCAGTGGTTAAGACTCCATTCTCCCAATGCAAGGGGCCCAGGTTCAATCCCCAGTCAGGGAACTAAATCCTACATGCTGCAATTAAGACCTGGCACAGCTAAGTAAAATAAAAGAAAATGACGACACTCTGCAGTACTAAAAAACACACACCATGTACCATTCATGTGAGATGCTGATACTACTTTACAGAAAGTGGCAGCATATGTGAAGGAATCCACTGAGGCCATTCACACAATGTTTCTTATAAGCTTACAGTGCTAGATGGAAACCACAGGAACTTGTTCGATTTGTTACCACCACACGCACACCCACAGCGTGTCGTCACCACACTGGGCGGACCTCGGCCAGGACATCAAACGAAGTGTATGGCTGATTGCGTAGTTTGGTTGGGAGGAGGCAGAAACACAGTTGAAAATGAGAGCCTCATGTAAGAGAAAATAGCACGCCCATAGCCCAGCAGTACCAATAGCTGGCTCACTCACCAGCAAGCAGAAACGCGAACTGTCTGCTTGAGGCTACAGTACCGCAGAAAGTTAGCTCAGGAAAGCAATGACCCTGACATCTCTGCTAAAGAAGCTTCCACGCGTGTGCTCAGGGAGCCACAAGCAAAGACGCAAGAGCAGCTTTGCTTGCAGTGAAGAAAAACTTGGAGCAGCAGCAATAGGGGATTTATTATTACTAAGCTACAGTCCCCCAGCAGACTAGAAGGCAGCAATTAAAAAGAGGGACTTCCCTGGTGGGCCAGCGGTTAAGACTGTGCTCCCAATGCAGGAGGCCCCGGTTTGATCCCTGATCATGGAACTGTATCCTGCATACTGCAAGTAAGACTGAATAAATAAATTAAAAACGTTTTAAAACAAATGGAGGAGAAGTGAAGAGAAAGTCAATCAGTTGTGTCCAACTCTTTGCGACTCCATGGACTGTAGCCTGCCCAGGCTCCTTTGTACATGGAATTCTCCAGGCAAGAATACTGGAGTGGGTTGCCATTTCCTACTCCAGGGGATCTTCCCGACCAAGATCAAACCCAGGTCTCCCACATTGCGGGCAGATTCTTTACCATCTGAGCCATGTGGGAAACATTGCATTTCCTACATATGAAACAATACAAAAAGACAAAGATGTGGAAAGATCCAAATAAACTCCTGAGAGTAGTAAAGAGGAGGAAAAGAGGAGGACAGAGCACTGCAGGGGCGGGAGTCCTCTACCAAATGCAGAACAAATAATGAGAAACAGCGATTTTATTCTGTTATTGTCAACTGCTTTTCACATATATAAAACCACTGTCAACTCTGGATGCTCATATTTGTACCTCAGATAATCTAGTTGACCTCTCAGAGCGCATCTGGGGAAAAGGAAAAAGAAAAAACACAACTTTATATTATTCATAGCTGCCAACGTGATCTTATTCTGACCCTGGAATGAACCAGTTGAAACATAATTTCCCAGGGTTAGAGGTTCTAAGATGGATTTGATGAGGTGATACCAGGGCATTCCATACAGCTGTAATTTTTCTGCAGAATTCATCTTTATACCACTCTGTGACCGGTTGGCATTATTTGTGAAAGGGGGTGGAAACAACTCCTGACTCTCTTTCCAAGGAGAGCTTTACTTCTGAGTTTTTCAGATATTACACAAGTGATCCATTCTGCTTCAGTCCTCAGCTTGCTACATTCTGCAGGGGCCTCCAGGCTGCCTCCACATGGCAGGGATCTGTGGTTGGATGGAGAGACAAAAGAAGGTCGACACAGGTACCACGAACATTCTAGCTGCTCTTCCGCTGAAAAGCACAGGAAACTCACATGGCCCAGGAAATGCCAATGAAATGAATTTAAGACCCAAGACTCCTAGGCACGAGCAGCAAACAACTGAAATATTCAAGGATGAGGGGACCTAATAGTGTTAAGATATCAATTTCTCTCAAAGTCAGTTACAGCTTCAATACAATCCCAATCAAAATCTCAGCAGGTAATTTTGTAGAAACTGATGAGCTGATTCTAAAAAGTATATAGAAAATCATACAGATATGAATGACTATAATAGTCAGACAGTTTGGTAAAAGAACGAAATTGGAGGATTTACAATTCTTCATTTCAGGACTCATCATAAAATGCAAAGACTGTGGTAACTGGTATAAAGACAGACATGTAGATCAGTGGACATAAACTCCAGGAACAGACTCCATATCCACAGTCAAATGAATTTTAACAAGGGTACCACAACAATTCCATGGAGAGAGGGTAATTGTTTCAACAAGTGGTGCTAGATATAGGAAATCATGGGCATCAAGCCCACTTTCACACCATACACAAAAATTAACTCAAAAAATGTCTGCACTTTGGTTCTTTCCCAGAGGTCCAGTGGTTAAGAATCTGCCTTTCAACACAGGGATGCAGTTTCAATCCCTGGTCGAGGAACTGAGATCCCAAATGGCACAGGGCAACTGAGCCCACATACTGCAGTTTAACTACAGAGCCCACGCTCGGGCACACCACAACTAGAGAGAAGCCTCTGCGCTGAACAGAGACCGGATGCAGCCAAAATTAAACATTTTTTAAAAATTAAAACTAATGCATTTGGAGAGACTATTAAGAACATGCAAGCCATAGCGCAGAAGATACTAAAAATACATATATCTGAAAAACGACTCATATTCAGAACATACAACAAGTTGGTCATTCAAAAACAGGAAGACAAACAAGCTACAAAAATGGGCAAAGAATCTGAGTAGACACTTCACAAAAGATGATGTAACAAATGGCCGATGAGCACATGAAAAGGTGCTGAATTTCTTTAGTCATCAGGGAAACGCAAATTAAAACGAGATACCACATATTTACTAGAGTAACCAAAATGCAAAACACAGATGGACTTAGAGATTACCATACTAAGACAGAGAAAGACAAATATTATATTGTTCATATACAGAATCCAAAAAAAAAAATCATACAAATGAACTTGTATACAAAACAGAATTTGACTCTCAATCATAGAAAACAAACTTTATGGTTACCCAAGAGGAAAAGCAGGGGAGGGATAGATTAGGAGTTTGGGACTAGCAGATACGAACAGTGAGTGAGTGAGTGTGTGTGGGGGGGTCAACTGTGTGTGTGTACACGGGCATGCACACTCAGTTGCTTCAGTCATGTCCCACTCTTTGCAACCCTATGGATTGTAGTTCCCAGGCACCTCTGTCCATGGGATTCTCCATACAAGAATACTGGAGTGGGTTGCCCTGCCCTCCTCCAGGGGATCTTCCCAGTTCAGGGATTGAACCCACATCTCTTACATCTCCTGCATTGACAGGTGGGTTCTTTAGCACTAGTGGCACCTGGGAAGCCTATATATATATGTGTGTGTGTGTACGTATATTAATATATATAAAAGCAGATATAATCTATTCTATATAAAAATAAACAAGGTCCTACTGTATAGTACAAAGAATTACATTTAATATATTGTAATAAGTTATAATAGAAAAGAATCTGAAAAAGTATATATGTATGTGTATGTATAACTGAACCACTTTGCTATATACCTGAAATGAACAACACTGAAGTCAACTATATGTCAATCAAAGAAACAATAATAGTAAATAGAGAATTTGGAAGATGTGATTTAACTGGAACTCATGTATTTCTGGCAGGAATGAAAAGGGCACCACATCACCTGGCCCCCCACCCTTATTCCGTGTGTCCTCCACCCATTCAGGTTCTTATAATATAACCTGCCCAGCCCCACCAAGCCTTTGAAGTGCTCAGCCTGCTCTAAAATCCTGATTTTATCAGATAAAGCAATGAAAGGGGGCTGTGGCCTCCGTCTCGTCTGGGTTCTAAATTGTCCATCCCAGAGACTTCCCTCGTGGTCCAGTGGCTAAGACCCTGCACTCTCAGAGCAGGGGGCTGGGGTTTGAACCCTGGTCAAGGAACTAGATCGCACGTGCCACAAACCAGGGGTCCCATGAGTTCGCATGCCAAAACTAGTGATCCTGCATGCTACAACTAAGGCCCAGTGCAGCCAAAGAAATAAATATCTATAAAAAATGAATGGTCCGTCACTGACAGCGAATCATGGGGATGCTGTGAGTAGCTAAGTGAGCCTTCTTCAGGGGAAGTCTTGATTTAGTTATCAGAGAAAACCCTGCTGCCGTCACCTCAGCTGACCTAAATATCCAAGCCTGATCAGGTTTTTTTTAACCCTCTTTGCAAGAAAATGAATTTCTCCAAGAATACTTTAGCACGGTGGTTCTCAAAGTAAGGGCCCAGAAACCAGCAGCAGCAGCTCAGCCTGGGAGTTGTAAGAAAGAGAGAACCTCGGCCCCACCACAGTATCCGTCTGCATTTTCCCGAGATGTGCAGGTGCAAGCCCCTTACACACTGAAGTGCTGCTGAAGCACATGGAGCCCTTGCTCTGGGAGGTGGGGGGTGAGGGGGTGGGCAGCAAGCAAGGGGAGGGCGGCCAGGACAGCATCCTGGCTGCAGGAGTCCTGCCCAGAAGGGGACAGCGTTTTCAAGATACCTTTATTTTTTTTAAGCAACCTCCACTGTGGTGAATCAATTTTAGATGCCACTGCCTCTGAGTCGGATCTGGGTGCATCATGAACCGTAGGAAGAGGAGTGAGGGAGTAAAAAGGCTTGGCGGTTCAAGGACCCTTAGCACTAAGGCCTTTCTGAAAACCTAATAAAAACTGTGACATCCCTTTGCCAGAAACACACACATTTTACATACACTTCTGACCAAGACCAAGATTTCTTGGTCTTGAGTGTAATGGGCATCAGATTAAGAATCTCAGAGGCAAAGAGAAACAGAAGGGCAGGAAAATAAACGATTTAGAACTACTTTTTTTCTAAAGTGGAAAAAGGCGACAAAATTTCAGCACATAAAAGCAGACACTTATCAATTATTCAGATCTAGGCAAACTCAATTACATAGATGAAACCCAAAAGATCAAACGTATTCCATCATGTCACCTGGCTTCATCACCAGATCGATTTCAACACTTTCTCACTTAAAACGGCACTTTTCCTGGCTCCTCAAAGCACCATCTGTTTCAGCCAGCCCTAGTTCTCCCCCTAGCATCTGGGGAAGCCTAGGATCCGGTCACAGTCATTTGTGTGACATCAGGCCCCCTGCCCCAGGGACCCTGTAAGGGCACAAAAAACATTTACTGGATTTAAGTTCCGTCCATAAGGGTCAACAGTGGACAACTCCTTATCACCTAAGAAGTGAATTTCTGCTTGATCAGGGAAGAGCTTATTGGAAGTTTAACACCAGGACTGTCTTGACACCGTGGTTGGAAGATGCTGTCCAAGGAAGTTCTCCAGTACCACAGAGAAGACCACACTGAAAGGAACCCACATGTTAATTTCCCCGACAACACTTTTTGAAGACTTAGCTGTGCAGGGTCCAGGACAGATGCCTCCTTCAGCCAGGTGTCCGAGATCTGTGGCTGCTCAGGGCTCCTTAACACCTGTGAGATAAAGAGGCTCAGACCTGTGTTCTTTACTTTAGGGCTCAGGGATGGTCAGAGGACCAGCCTCCCTCAGGACACCCCAGACCCCGAGTACCATGTGCATCCCACTGGCCCATCAAGATATACAGATGCATCTCTATCCTTTAACACCCTCTCTCCCCTTGGAAGACAAAGCTGAAAAAAGCACCTGTTAGAATCTAATTTCCATTCCACCAGCCAGTTATTTCTGGGCTCAGCACTCACATGATGTTCTCTCATTTGCTAATTTCTTTACCCTTTTTACAATCCCCATCCTTTCTGCATAATAATTTCAACAACTCAACACCAAAAAGATGGATGGCGACAGTGGAACCAATTTTATCATCAACTATTTGAAAGCAATGCTCAGAAATACATAATTATGAATATGTTCAATTTTTTAAATTTAAATTAAGGAGCTACAGTGTGCTTTGCACCCAGACCTCAAGCCCTCCTGGCGCAGAGTCTCAGAGTTCCTATCCCAGTGTGCAAGGGTAAATGTCAGAGCCTTTTCCAGTCGCCTGACCAAACCCTGTCATTTAAAACAACTTGGTGAACACAATTTTAGGATTTCTATTTGCCTAAACATCTGCACTGTAGGCTGTGGACATTCTTAATTTACATCTCCTTACACCCTACAAACATCACTGGTACCAGGCCGACAAAGGCTTAAATAGTAGAACGTTCTATGCGAGGTGGGGGGAGGATAAGCTGCAAACAACCCAAAGCCTTACTCCCAGAAATTGATTAAATCAATATGATACAGTCACCGGGTGGAAAGCCTAGCAGTAAATTAAAGAGAATACGGCATCCCATCCATGCATGGTGATATTATAGTATATAATGCCGTATATATATTTATGACGCAATACTGTGCACATCAATGTATAAGAAATTTAATTCATTTAAAAAATAATACATGCTATTATCTATCGCGATTATATTATGCGCTACAAGCCATTGTCTCAGTTTACACATTAACTCATAGAAAATCAAAGAGCACAGAACTGTCAAGGCAGTCCACTGGAATAAAAACGAAAGGGCACGTTCGAGTCTATAAACGTAAATATGCGCATCAACTGTCCAGAGCACTGGGGCTCAGCCTTTGCCGCGAATCAGCATCACCTGGAGAGCCTGTTACCGCCCAAATTACTGGGCTCCAGCAACTGGTCTAATTCGGCAGGTCTGCGGCGAGCGAGGTGAAGCTGCAGTTCCAACCGGCGCCCAGGTGCTGCTGCTGGCCCCGGGGCTAGGCACATCCCCGGGGCTCAACGGAGGAGTTTGGGAGTTTTTACTGCAGAAAACTTACACGTACACATTCATTCAACAGCTCTTGTTGAGCGTCAGCTCCGAGCAGGTCAGCGGTAGACCGCCCCGAAGGGTCCGCAACCTTTCCTCCGCCTCCCGGGTGTCTCACCCGAGAGGGGAAACTGAGGCCCCGAGACCGGTCATCCAAGGTCGCCAAGTCTCTCTGGCGGAGCTGGGATTCGAACCCCGGACTGTGAAACGCCGGCGAGCGTCCTCCCGCTCCCGAGCTCCAGACGAGGTTCCCCAGTGGAGAGCCCGTGAAAATCCTGCGGACTCCGCCCGGGCCCGGCTCGGACCAGCAGAAGCGGCGGGACAGCCCCGCCGGAGCGGCCGGCGCGCGCACGCCGGAGCCCCGCCCCGCCGGCCGCGGGGAGGGGGCGGAGCCGGGCGGGCGCGCGCGTTGAGTCCGCGCGCGCTCGTGCTCGCGGCGCGAGCGCAAGGGAGCGGCGCCAGGATAGAGGCTCGCCGAGCTCCGTGGAGAGCCAGTGAAAACCCTGCGGACTCCGCCCGGGCCTGGCTCTGACCAGCAGCAGCGGCAGGACAGCTCCGCCGAAGCGGCCGGCGTGAGCACGCTAGAGCCCCGCTCCGCCCCGCCCACCGCGGCGAGGGGGCGGAGCCGGGCGGGCGCGCGTGCTGGGCCCGCGCTCGTGCTCGCGGCGCGAGCGCAAGGGAGCGGCGCCAGGATAGAGGCTCGCCGAGCCGCCATTCCAACGCAGGCGCGGTGGCCAAGTGGTAAGGCGTCGGTCTCGTAAACCGAAGATCACGGGTTCGAACCCCGTCCGTGCCTGTTGTGGAAGGTCTTCCCTTTCCGGGGGAGACTTTTTAGGGGTGTGACATCACAACGATCATCGGTTTTCGAGCCGGTTATTTAGGTCCTCGGCCAGGATCCCAAGCGGGCCAAGTGTTTTCACTCAGTTTAGATTCAGGCTCCCTCGCCCGCGCAGAAGGTCCAAGTCCGGGTGGACTGACCTCAGTTCGGGATGGTGGGGGGCGCCGAGCGGACGGGGGTCGCGGGCTCCAGGGACCACGTGGAAACCGTGGTCCGAGCACTGACTTGAGTGCAGAAGAACCTACGGCTGATGGCACTTGGCTCAAGAACCACTAAGCATTTTTCTGAACATTAAAGTCCAATTGAATCCACTCTCCCGAGAGAACTGCCGTTGCCTGTTTCTGAGCCCACACCCAGAGTCAGCTGGTGTCTGGCTTGCTATTTTTAAAAGGAAATCCATTGTAGGCACTGCATTAGAGGGAGGAAATCCTGCCCAGACTTGGAGCTGGTCCGACAGGAAAATCTGCACCTTTCTCTCTCTCTCTCTCTCTGAGCCTCCTTTTGCCCCCTAGTAAAATGGGTCGCTGGTCAGCATTGGCTGAGAGACTGGCTGTAGTCGCGGCCTCAGTCAACGCAGCTACGGTCGTCGGGCACCTGTTTTCTTTGCATCACCACGGGGCTGCCCGCCTGCATTTAAAGAGGTTATGCAAAAAGATATTATGCAATTACCCCTACCCTCCAGGAGCTGGCATATTGTATAATCTGAAAACCAGCTTGACCTAAATTGGGGAAACTTGTTTTCAGCGCGAGATGTCTAACGGAAGAATGCATTCATGGAGCTCCTGGTGTGGGCAGGGTGGAGCCGGACTCTGGGGGGCTCTCTCAGTGCAAGAAGGTGGGAGAGCCTAGCAGGAGCGGCTGGGACCAAGTTGTCCTCTGCCGAAGAGTTCTGCCACTTAGCAGTATTCATCAGCATCACCTGGAGGGAAAGTTAAAATGCAGAGAGTCCTGGGCGCCACCCCAGAGCGTCCGCACTGTGTTAGTCTGCGCCGGGGTTTGATATTTGCATTTCTAAGGAGCCCCCAGGTGATTCTGATTCTGCTAGTTCCCCGACCACCCATCCAGAACCATTTCCCCGAAAATAAGAGTATTTTATAGCCACATTCTAAACCTAGGAGCACGTGTGTATGCATGAACACACACATGTGAATTACTACATATAAAACAGTGAACACCAGGGCTTCTCACACTTCAACCTGGGGATGATGTGAAAATCAAGTCTGACTCTGGGGCTCTGAGGTGGAGCCTGAAGCTCCGCGTTTCTAACTTGTGTTTTGGCGACGCCAACGCCAGCTGGTCACCGACCCCCTCACTGAATACAGAGGGAAAGAAGGATCCCGACCAAAGTACTGAAACTGATCAGGACACTAAGCAGCCTGTGGAAGGGAGACCTTCCCCCACACCCTCTGCTTTAGCTCCTCTCTGACCTATCTAGATTATAGTAGCTAATGCACTTTTCCTGAGTTATTTTATAGATGTGAAAAACCGCCACCAAATGGAAGATGTCAACTACAGTACTTGATGACCGAGCACATAGCCCCCAAGCCTCCTAGAGCTAAAGGACTGATAATGTCAACCCCTATGTCACCTCTCAGTAACCTCACCATCAACCGGAGCGTTGTGCGCAAGCTGATCACATACGCTGGGGCACCCCAACCCCAAACCTGGCCTTTATAAATTCTCTGCTGGTGGGACTAAAGAATCCACCTGCCAATACAAGGAACATGGGTCTATCCCTGGTCCAGGAAGATCCCACGTGCTGCTGAGCAAGCCCGTGGGCCTGTGCTCCAGAGCCTGGGAGTCACAACTACTGAGCCCACGTGACACCGCTGCTGAAACTCTCACCCCCTAGAGCCTGTGCTCTGTAACAAGAGACACCACTGCCGTGAGAAGCCCCCGCACTGCAACAAGAGAAAAAGCCCGTGCGGCAGCCAAGACCAGCACAGCCAAAATTAAGTAAATAAAGTTTTTTATAAATGCTTTGCTGAAACCCTTCAGGGAGCCTGAGGGACTGGAGGGCACGAGCCACGCATCTCCTTGCATAGCCCTTGCAGTAAACCCTTTTCTGCTCTACATGCCGTTTCAGTTTGTTTGGCCTCCCTTTTCATCAGGCACATGAACTTGGAGTCACTAACAGTAACAGTTGTTACCTCTCTGGAGGGAAGTAGGAAGGGGGAGCTGTCCAGAGGATTCCTTCACTTCTCACCCTGTGAACTTTCACATTGCTTGCATTTTCTACCAGATGATCACCTCCTAGAAACATCTCCAAAGTCCACAAAGGCAAAGATAACCTATTAGGCTGCAGGCACATTAAACAATCCAGAACTGTCACATAAATGTTTTCTGCTCTCCACTGGCGTGTTTCATCATTTCTTTTTTAAGTGACACAAAAGTACATTTATGTTCCTCCCTATTAAAAATATCCCCAAATAGTTCTCTCCATTAAAAGACCACACTGCCCCCAACAGGCAGGCCAGTATCTGTGGCAGTGGTTAGAGGTCCACACAGATTTTCCTGTCCTTCCCTCTAAAACAAGAAAGCAATACTCCTCTGTGACACCATCCCAGTAAAGAGCTCACTCTCATCCACCACCACCACTGCCACACCCCAGACCACCCCACCCTGCAGAGGGTGCTCCCCTCTCTGGCCCAGCTGAAGAAGGACTTTAGAAAATTTACCCAATGGACTGTAGGCTTCCACTTATGCACACACACACACACATTGCATAAAATATTTATTGAGAGTCACTTGGACAGCAAGGAGATCAAACCAGTTAATCTTAAAAGAAATCAACCCTGAATATTCACTGGAAGGACTGATGCTGAAGCTCCAATACTTTGGCCACCTGACGTGAAGAGCTGACTCATTGGAAAAGACCCTTATGCTGGAAAAGATTGAAGGCAGGAGGAGAAGGGGACAACAGACCCTATGTCTGAATAAGCAGTATGTCTGTGGGATCACACAGAGTGGACATGACTGAAATGACTTAGCAGCAGCAGCAGCTGTGTTGATTTAAACTGCTTGTATTCATGAATATATAAAGTCGTGTTTGGATCTCTTTTGATTGAATTTCATGTCTGAAAGTCACTTTGAAGCCAGAGGTCTTTGTTCTATGAAGGATTATATTCTGATCTCCCTTAGAAATGTAAAGAGAATAGAAGACCCCCAGTGTTGGGATTATGAGGAAAGAGAGGCAGGTGTCACTGACCCTAGAGGGACCTCCTGAGACCTTGCTGTGCAAACTGGACCACTGGGAAGGAAATGGATTTGCATAAGGAGCCCGGGGATTTCTGGGAAAGTAGAAATTAAATTAGAGATCTCTTCAAGAAAATTAGAGATACCAAGGGAATATTTCATGCAAAGAGGGCACAATAAAGGACAGAAATGGACTGGACCTAACAGAAGCAGAAGATACTAAGAGGAGATGGCAAGAATACACAGAACTATAGAAAAAGATCTTAATGACCCAGATAACCACAATGGTGTGATCACTCACCTAGAGCCAGGCATCTTGGAGTATGAAGTCAATTGGGCCTTAGGAAGCATCAATATGAAGAAAGCTAATGGAGGTAATGGAATTCCAGCTGAACTATTTCAAATCCTAAAAGATGATGCTACTAAAATGCTGCACTCAATATGCCAGCAATAATAGAAAACTCAGCAGTGACCACAGGACTAGAAAAGGTCAGTTTTCATTCCAATCCCAAAGAAAGGAAATGCCAAAGAATGTTCAAACTTCCACACAATTGCACTCATTTCACATGTTACCGAGGTAATGCTCAAAATTCTCCAAGTCAGGCTTCAAGAGTACATAAATGGAGAACTTCCAGATGTTCAAGCTGGATTTAGAAAAGGCAGAGGAACAAGAGTTCAAATAGCCAACATCTGTTGGATCATAGAAAAAGCAAAAGAATTCCAGAAAAAAACATCTACTTCTGCTTCATTGACTACACTAAAGCCTTGACTTGTGGATCACAACAAACTATAGCAAATTCTTAAAGAGATGGGAATACCAGACCACCTTACCTGCCTCCTGAGAAATCTGTATTCACGTCAAGAAGCAACAGTTAGAAGCAAAAATGGAAAAATGGATTGGTTCTAAATTCGGAAAGGAGTACATCAAGGCTGTATATTGTCACCCTGCTTATTTAACTTACATACAGAGTATATCATGTGAAATGCCAGAATGGATGAAGTACAAGCTGAAATCAAAATTGCCAGAAGAAATATCAATAACCTTAGATATGCAGATGATACTACCCTTATGGCAGAAAGTGAAGAGGAACTAAAGAGCCTCTTGATGAAGGTGAAGAAAGAGAGTGAAAAGCTGGCTTAAAACTTAACATTCAAAAAACCAAGATCATGGCCTCCACTCCCATCACTTCATAGCAAATAGGTCGAGAAACAATGGAAACAGTCACAGATAAACAGTCACTTTATTTTCTTGGGCTCCAAATTCACTGCAGATGGTGACTGCAGCCATGAAATTAAAAGATGCTTACTCCTTGAAAGAAAAGCTATGACACCTCAACAGCTTATTAAAAAGCAGAGATATTACTTTGCCAACAAAGGTCTGTCTAGTAAAACTATGGTTTTTCCACTAGTCATGTGAGAATTGGACCATAAAGAAGGCGGAGCACCGAAGAATTGATGCTTTTGAACTGTGGTGTTGAGAAGACTCTTGAGAGTCCCTTGGACTGCAAGGAGACCCAACCAGTCCATCCTAAAGGAGATCAGTCCTGAATATTCATTGAAAGGACTGATGCTGAAGCTGCAACTCCAATACTCTGGCCACCTGATGTGAAGAGCCAACTCATTAGAAAAGACCCTGATGCTGGGGAAATTGAAGGCAAGAGGAGACGGGGACGAGATGGTTGAATGGCATCACTGACTTGATGGACATGGGTTTGAGCAAGCTCCAGGAGATGGCGAAGGACAGGGAAGCCTGGTGTGCTTCTGTCCACCAGGCTGCAAAGAGTTGGACACGACTGAGCAACAATAACCCACTTTCCCGTTTTCTAAAGTTCAGTTTAGTCACTCAGTCGTGTCCGACTCTTGGTAACCCATGAATCGCAGCACGCCAGGCCTCCCTGTCCATCACCAACTCCTGGAGTTCACTCAGACTCACATCCATCGAGTCATTGATGCCATCCAGCCATTTCATCCTCTGTCGTCCCCTTCTCCTCCTGCCTCCAATCCCTCCCAGCATGAGTCTTTTCCAATGAGTCAACTATTCGCATGAGGTGGCCAAAGTACTGGAGTTTCAGCTTCAGCATCATTTTTTCCAAAGAAATCCCAGGGCTGATCTCTTTTAGAATGGACTGGTTGGATCTCCTTGCAGTCCAAGGGACTCTCAAGAGTCTTCTCCAACACCACAGTTCAAAAGCATCAATTCTTCGGCTCTCAGCTCACAGTCCAAGTTAGAGAGACCTATAAGGACAGCTCATGATAGTCAATGGCAGAAAAAGGTTCAATCGGACTTTTGAAACCAAAGAGGGAGCCAGAATCCTAGTGTTAGCAAGGGAGGGCTGTGTGTCAACAGAGGCTGCACAGGAGCAATCTTCAACAGCGACACCATGTGGCAGCAAGAAGCAAGAGCAGCACTAGATGGATCCGCCCCACATCTGCAAGAACCCATGGGAGACAGACTGGCACATAACCTCTCCATGCCTCGATTTCTCCGTAACATTGGAGTGGTACACTTTCAGTGGCTTCCCTTCTCATGCAATTCTTCTGGTGACAACATCATAAATATTCACCAGCCAGAAAGGTTCAGTAAATGGTGAGCCATCTGCCTCATGGCATAATGTTGTTTTTTAGTCACTAAGTCATGTTTGACTCTTTGCAACCCCATGGACTGCAGCCCACCAGGCTCCTCTGTTCATGAGATTTCCCCAGAAAGAATACTGGAGTGGATTGCCACTTCTTTCTCTAGGGGACCTTCCCCAGCCAAGGATCAGACACAAGTCTCCTGCATCTCTTGCACTGGCAGGCAGATCCTTTACCACTGAGCCACCTGGGAAGTATCATGGGCAGACATTAAAAGAAACAACTGGTGGGCCAGTGGTTAGGAATCTGTCTGCCAATGCAGGGGACATAGGTGCTCTCTCTGCTCAGGGAAGATCCCACACGCCTCAGAGTGACTAAGCCCACAACTGAGCCTGAGCCACAACTACTGAGTCTGTGCTCTAGCAGCCAGCAAGCAGCAGTTACCGAGTCTCCACGCCTAGAGCCCATTCTCCGCAACAAGAAGCCGTGAGAGGCTCATGCACCGCAGCTATCCAGTGGCCCCTGCTCATCGCAACTAGAGAAAGCCACACACAGCAGCAAAGACCCAGCACAGTCAAAAACAAGAGTAAGTAAATATAAAAAAAAAATTTAAGGGGGAAGGAACAAATAATTTTTGAGAAGAAATGACTGATTTATCGGTTTGAAGAAGCGATAATGAGATACAGCTAATTGAGGCAAGTTGGTATCCTGGTTTGGGGCTTTGTCTTACAGTTTTACTGAGGTATATAACTGATTAACAAAAATGGTTCATATTTTTTATATCCAACTTGATGCATTTGGACATTTGCATACAGCTGGGACATAGCCCCACATTCAAGGTAACAGATGCCTCCATCATCTTCAAGTTTCCTGTATCCCTTTGCTTGTTTTGTGTATGTGATAAGAACATCGAATGCAAGATCTACCCTCCTAACAAATTTGTAAATATAGTTTATAGTACTCTTAACTGTAGGCACTCTGTTGTACAAAATATCTCTAGAACTTATTCATTTTTTCTTTTAAAAATTTTTTAAATTAAAGTACAGTTGATTTACAACACTGTGCTCATTCATCTTGTATAACTGTAACTAACGTCCTGTTTTTTGAAAAAAATAAATAACCTTAACTACTATATAAACAACAGGTAAACAACAAAGTCCTACTGTAGAGCACAGTGAACTGTACTCAATATCTTGCAATAAACCTCCTAGAGTTTGGGGATATGTGTATAGGTATGGCTGATCCATTTTGCTATGCAGTCCATGGGGTTGCAAAGAGTTGGACATGACTGAGGGACTTTCCGTTTCACTTTCACTTTCAGAAACTAACAACACTGCAAATCAACTGTACTCCAATAAAAAGTAAGAGGAACTTCCCTGGTGGTCCAGTGGTTAGGTATCTGCCTTGCAATGCAGGGTACAGAGTTCAACCCCTGGTCAGGGAACTAAGATCCTACATACTGAGGAGCAACTAAGCTTGCAAGCCACAACCACTGAGCCCGTGCACTCTGGGTCTGCACACTACAACTAGAGAGTCCATGTGTCACAGCAAAAGAGCCACACAATGCAAAGATCCCACACGCTACAACAAAGACCTGAAACAGCCACAGAAATTAATAAACATTTAAAAAATAATTTTGAAATGTATCGTATAATAAACCATAATGGAAAAGAATCTTAAATAAGGATATATATATGTTGGTTAGATGGTATCACCAACTTGATGGACATGAGTTTCAGCAAGCTCTGGGAGTTGGTGATGGACAGGGAAGCCTGGCGTGCTGCAGTCCATGGGGTTGCAAAGAGTCAGACACAACTGAGTGAGTGAGGTGTGTGTATATGTATGTACACACACACATACGTATCTGAATAATTTTGCTGCACACTTGAAACAAACACAACATGAACTATACTTCAAAAAAACCTTTTTAAACATATGTAAACCAATCAATTCTAAAGGAAATCAGTCCTGAATATTCACTGGAGGGACTGATGCTGAGGCTGAAGCTCCAATTCTTTTGGCCACCTGATGTGAAGAGCCAAATCATTGGAAAAGACCCTGATGCTGGGAAAGGTTGAAGGCAGGAGGAGAAGGGGGAGACAGAGGATGAGATGGTTGGATGGCATCATGGACTCAATGGACATGAGTTTAAGCAAGCTCCGGGAGTTGGTGATGGACAGGGAGGCCTGGCATGCTGCTGTCCGTGGGGTGGCAAAGAGTCGGACACGACTGAGTGACTAAACAGCAAGATGCAATAAATAAATAAGCAATTGACCAATACAAGTAGGGCAGTGTGTACGTTTTTTGAATGTGAAGGATGTCCACACCCCAGGCAGAAGGCTCAATGCCATTTGTACAAGTCAGCATAATTACTGCATGTACAGTAGGCAGACAACAAGGACCTGCTGTACAGCACAGGGAACTATACTCAATATCTTGCAATCAGCATCCTAAAGGGAGGGAATATTTGTATAGCTACGGCTGGCTTGTCATACAGTAGAAACTAACATAACATTGCAAATTGACAATGAATTTGTGGGGCAAAAGGCGGAGGGGAATTTCAGGAAAAGTAACTAATTTTTTCCCCCTCATAGCGTGGCATTGGAAAGAAAAACTGTGTTGCTTTGGATTCACTAGTCACAACAGAAACAGGAGAAAATGTAAAGAAGCTAGAGATGGCAGGCTCTGGGGAGCGCAGGCGCTAACACAGAGCTGGCGCAGCATCCGGGAGACACAAGCGTCCAGCGGGAGGGTTCTCTCATCCTCTGCTCTGAGCCCCTCCGAGGGGAGCCTCCCTCCGCTGCCCTGGCACGTCTCCCATCTGGGCTGACATCATGCGCTGAGAAAACCTACATTAAAGAATAAAAAATGGGCCGCTTAATAAGGGAGTGAGTGGTTTTTTAGCCGAGCAGGAGACCAGAACCGCGTTTCAAAACCAGACGTGTATTTCAGGCATGAGTAGCACTTAAAAGAAAATATTGTGGCAGGCCTCTGGAAGCAACAGACGTTGTTTATGTCACATCCACTTGAGTTTTGCTTAGCGGATCACCAGGCTGGCGCACAACATGCTTTTCCCAAGCCTGTGTTCCCTTCGGCCCCTGCCCTGCCCTTCCGACACAGGTGAGCTGAGCTGATCTGTACTTACTGGGGGATTAAAAAGAACCCCTGAACCAAAGGCCCTGCTGGATAAAAAAATATTTATCTGTAATAATTCTCGAAACAGGCCCCGATAAGAAAGTCCACACGTCCCTTTGAGACGTGCTGACAAACGGACTCTAAGAAATCCATTACCCTTGCCTTTTAGGATCAACACCCTTGTGTTAATCCCTTCCTCTGAAGTGTGAGTATAGCCCACAGGCTACAGCAGAGATGTCACATCTCTGTTGTCACATTAGATGGCAACACCTGTCTCGATAGCAGACTCTCTCTCTTGCTGTTGTGGGGAAACAGGTGGCAGTGGGAGGAGCCCCACCTGACAAGAAACCCAAGGCTTCTCACCAAAACCAGGAAAACGCTGAGGGCCTCAGTCCAACAGGCTGCAAGGATGTGAGTTCACCAACAGCCACACGAATGTGAAAGCAAGTCCTCCCCTGGGTGCTGTGGCCTGAATGTTTGCAGCCCCCCAAATTCATGCACTGAAGCCCTAACCTCTCCTGTGATGATGTTTGGAAGTGAGGCCTTCAGGAGGTGACTGGGGGCTGATTAGGTCACAAGGGTGGGACCCTCATGGTAGAATCAACAACACCTTATCAGGCGCTCTATCTGATACGGAATGAGGTCACTCAGAGAAGGAGAAATGTCATATGACATCTCTTCTATGTGGGATCTAAAAATGAAACAATACAAATGAACTTACAAAACAGAAAGAGATTCAACAGACTTAGAAAAGGAACTTATGGTTGCTGGGGTGGGGGTGATGGGTGTGTAGTGGGGAGGAGAGGTAATTAGGGACTTTGGGATGGTCCTGTTCACCTGGCTATTTATAAAATAGATAACCAACAAGGACCTGCTCATGGAACTCTGCTCCAGGTCCTGTGCCAACCTGATTGGAATGGGGTTTGGGGGAGAATGGATACATTTTTATGTATGGCTGAGTCCCTTTGTTGTTCATCTGAAACTATCACAACATTGTTGATTGGCTACACCCCAGTACAAAATGTTTTTGGTGTTAAAAAAAATTAAATTAAAAAGAAAAAAAGCTCTCTCTGGGCTCTATGAGGACTCAGCAAGAAGGCAGCCATCTGTACACTGGGACGAGAGCCCTTACCAGACACTGAATCTTCTAGTACCTTGATCTTGGACTTCCCTACACTCCATAATTGTGAGAAATAAATGTTTGTTGTTTAAGCCACCCAGTCTGTGGTACTTACACTGAACTGACAAGGACCCTGGCTGGGCATTGAGAATTCAGCCCCAGCCAACACCTGCACTGTTGCCTTGCAGAGAATGCAACTAAGCCATGCCTATTCTCTGTCCCCCAAATCTGGGAGATAACGCACATGTGTTGTTGTTAGCTGCTAAGTCAGTGGTAATACTGTTATGCAGGAAAAGTTTGATAGGGAATACCAAAATCTGACTGTCTGAGTTCCCACGTGGTTCATGATGACACGTACCCAGTAGCCCAGCGAGAAACCTGGGATTTATCCTTGTGTTCGTTTCCTCCTGCTGCTGTACCAAGTTTCTACATCCTTAGCGGCTTAAAAGAGCACAGTTTCTGTAGGTCAGAGCCCAGGTTGTCTCGGCTGGTTCCTCTGCTCAAGGGTCTCTCAAAATCAAGCAAAAGCAGTGTTAGTCGCTCAGTCGTGTCTGACTCTTTGTGACCCCATGGACTGTAGACCCCCAGGCTCCTCAGGCCACGGAATTCTTCAGGCAAGAATACTGGAGTGGGTTGCCATTTCTTTCTCTAAGGGGTCTTCCCAACCCAGAGATGGAACCTGAGTCTCCTGCACTGAAGGCAGATTTATTTTTTTACTGTTTGAGCCACCTGGAAAGCCTGTCTGACCAGATGAGCTACTCCAAGGAGGCTTATCCAGGTTGTTGGCCAAATCCAGTTTCTTGCACTTATAGGACTGAATCCTCTGTTTCCTTGGCTCTCCAAGTCTCACCGTAGTGGCTGTGCTTGGGGTCCCCCCATCTGGGTCAAATCCTTCTCCTATTTCAAATTTCACTGACTTCCCTTTCTGCCTCTTTCTCATGCAAGCCAAAGAAAGTTCTCTGCTTTTAAGAGCTCATGGATTTTGGGACTTCCCTGGCAGTCCAGTGGTTAAAATTTTGCCTTGCAGTGCACGAGGTGAGGGTTCGCTTCCTGGTCAGGAAGCTAAGATCCCACATGCCTTGTGGCCAAAAAACCAAGATGTAAAACAGAAGCAATATTGTAACAAATTCAATAAAGATTTTTTAAAAAGAAAAAAGCTCATGGATTTAAATTGGGCCCATTTGGATAATCCAGGCTAATCACTTTATGGATTTCAGAGTTGAAAAGCTTAATCGCATCTTCGAAATCCCCTTTGCCACAAAAGAGGACATAATCAGAGGTTCTAGGGATTAGGGTGTGGACAATATTTGGGAGATCATTATTCTGCCTACCCCAACCCTTGCCTCACCCCTCCTCCTCACCTGCCCATCTCATTAGTCACTGCCTTAACCTCTTTCAAATCTGTGTTGCTCTGACCTCAATGTCCCCTTTCTCCTTTGCTGTCTGGCCTCTGGACTCTTGCAGGAGACTCCTAACTGGTCCCCTTGCTTTCAGGCTCGCTCTTCCTTCATCTCTTCCCACCGTCCCCTGACCTCTCTCAGACACAGCAGTGAACATGTCACTTACATCCTTTGATCCTTCACAAGGAACCCACCACTGCCACCAATATAAATCCTCCCTCCCTCCCTCCTTCCTTAGCACGGCATTCTGGGCCCCAGGTGTTCCTTCTACCACCCTTGCTCTTGCCCCACCAGCCTTTGTTAGTCCTTCAGTTCAGTCCTCTGATGATGTTTAGTCCTCTGTGTATATGCTGTTCCTTCAGCCTATAATGCTCTTCCTTCATCCCCATATTGGAAAACTCCTACTCATTCCTCAAAACCTTGCCTAACTATTACTAACTTTTTTTAACCTATTTATTTGGCTGCACCAGGTCATATCTGTGGCATGGGGGGTTTTTAGTTGCAGCATGTGCTATCTAGTTCCCTGACCAGGGAATCCAGGCCTCCTTCATTGGGAGCTCAGAACCTTGGCCACTGAACCACCAGGGAAGTCCTGAACTATTACTAACGTCACTATGACTGGGACTCATTCCTCAGTTGGAGTTAGTTGTTATCTCCTGGATGCACCACTAGCACCTCGGGTGTACCACTTTGCTAGCTCTTATCACAGGATGTTACAGTTACCAGCTCACAATGCCAAATATCTCCTAAGAACCTAGAAGCTGAAAGCCCAGATGTCCACAGGAGCCAGATAGATCATGTGAACACACGAAATGGTTTGGGTACAAGACAGCAGGGACTAGTGTGGACAGAGAAGAACTTGAGAGGATGTGCCAGGTGAAAGGCCACCATATTTCTGAAAACCTCATGTAGGCAAGACCCAGGAATCCTATTCTGAGATGCAAACCATGCAGAAATTCTCATTCATATTCACCAGGCTGCTCAGAGCAACGCTGTTGGAAAGAGCTAAGTGTCCACAAGGGAAGTGGAAGAGGATACAATGGTGGATCCACAGCGGAGAGTCAAGTTCAGTGGTTCAAAGGCATAAACTATAATTCTATCATAAGGTGTGGGTAAAATTCACAAAAAGAAGGGGAAAAAAAAGGCATAGAAAAATGATACACCGTGATACCATCATACAGAATTCAACATTATGCAAAGAATACCCTTTTTCTTGTTTCTGGCTATGGAGGTAGTAGAAGCATAGAAACATGCTCAAGAGTGACAAGGTCTAGATTCAGAACAGTGTTATCCATGGGGATGTCAGAAGATGGACCGAAAGGGAAAAAGGTCACACGAGGGTCTTAGCTGAATCTGGATTTATGTATTAATTCAGCTGGGTGGTCAGCACACGGGTGTTTGTTAACTTCTTCCCCCTCTTTTTCAGTTGGCCTGAAATAGCTCATAATTAAAAAAAAAACAAAAAGTGGGTCCAGTGCGGTCTAACCCACATCTCATCTAGCACAGAGCCTGGCACAGAGATGGTGAGGAAAACACTACCTCCAGTTCACAGATGGGATGAGTGAGAGGAAGAGAGAGGAAGCCCTCTCCCTGGGCCCTGGTGTTGGGTGCCAGGCTGGAACAGCCTGGGCAGGTATAGAAGTGGCTCATCTCTGGATAGTTTCTGAGGTCTCCCCCAGAACCACCCCGCCCCGGGTCAGGCTTACTCTGATCTTTGCAGAATGTAGCATTTCCAGGCAATAGCAATACAATATTGAAAAGGAACTGCCCAGCTTTATTGGCTGAGCTACTTGGCATGCAGGATCTTAGTTCCTGGATCAGGGATCAAACCCAGGCCCCCTGCAGTAGAATCATGGAGTCTTAAGTACTGGACCGCCAGGGGAAATCTCTGACCAGCTATTTCAGTGTCCACTGTGGGTTCCCAGAAGGTACCAGAGGGGCTGGGGTGGGGAGCCCTCCACCGATTACACCACTTGGCGGCTTCTCCACTGTCCACCCACCTCAATGGGAAGCAGCCCCTGGCCTCTCCCCAGACTGTCCAACCTCTGGCCAACCGGCCCCCCACACCATCAGTTACCTTCCTCAGACTGGCTCTCGCAGGTGTATCTCCAACCTGTCCAGGTTCCTTTTGACCTATCCCCTCACCTGTTATCCTGACAGACCTACCGAGAAACCTTGTTCCCAAGGCTAAGACAGAATTTTTCTGAGTCTTTGCGGGAGAGGCTGTGGCTATTTAAAAAAAGAATACTTGCTTTTCACAGGCTGACCACTCTCGTGGATGTGACCCAGCAACTCTGTTCCTCCCAAATCCACAGCCCAGGACAGCCAGCACGACCCTCCGCCCATCCCTGTTCACCTGGGACTATCCCAGCTTTATCCCCGGGAACCCTCAATCCTGGGCAAACCAGGATGCTGGGGTCTTCCCATTTCCTTCCTTGCCAAGGAGGCTAGTTTGAATGTCATCTCAGGGACTCTGTTAAGAGGCCTGGGGACAAGCCGCCACAGCTCACATCACTCCTGTTAGGAATGACTGCCAGCTTCTGACCACCCGGAAAGGCCCTGCTCCTGCTGGAACCCCAGGCTCCACAGTTTTCCCTGACGAGGCCCCAAGCTCAAGTCTCACATCCCACCATCTTGATTTCCACCATACCCTGTGCCTCCCACATGGCGTTCCACTAATATTTTCCTTTCACTTCACTCACCTTGATAACCTGGATGATTTTTATTTCAAAAGAAACACGTTATCCCAGTTCCACAGATGGAAAAAGAGCACCATCTGCCATAAATAGATGATAATTACTTTAAAATGCAATGAAAGCAAAATGGTGTTGGTACATTGCATATCAACGCTGCTACCAATGAAATGTTCTAAGCCAGAAGCTTGGGCTCCCTTCCTTAACAGAGGGCTTAATAAGGGTTTAGGAAGGTATTAAGCAAAACCCAACTAAGACTTTCTTCTTCACAAGATCAGAAGAGGTATAGGAAAAGTGAGAAGGGAATGCATCCCTACTTGGTTATTCAGAGCTATCTAGTACCTCCTCCATGCAAGATCTAAAATCACCTAATTCTACCATATAGGCCTTGTACATTAGCGGGGTGTGCTTAGTCGCCCAGTCCTGTCCATCTGTGTGAAACTCCATGGACTTCACACAGGCTCCTCTGTCCATGGGATTCTCCAGGCCAGAATATTGGAGTGGGTTGCTATGCCCTCCTCCAGGGAATCTTCCCAACCCAAGGGGGAACCCAAGTCTCCCGGATTGTAGGCAGATTCTTTATCATTTGAGCCACCAGGTGTGTTAGAGCTAGGTCTCTCCAATAAGTCAGTGAATGAGTGTTAGTTGCTCAGTTGTGTCCAACTCTGTGAGACCCCATGGACTGTAGCTTGCCAGGCTTTACTCTGTCCTGATATTCGCCAGGAATCTTCAAAACTATTGGAGTGAGTTGTCATTTCCTTTTCCAGGGGATCTTCCCAACACAGGAATCGAATCTGAGTCTCCTGAATTGGCAGGTGGACTCTTTACCATCTGAGTCAACAGGGAATACTCAAAAGAGTAATTTGGTCCCTAACTAGGAATCGAACCAGGGCTGCAGCAGTGAAAGCACTGAATCCTAACCATTAGACCACCAGGGAGGGAGGTAGGACAAGAAGCCAATAGCTGGCAGCAAGCCATCTGATCCTTCAGAGACTTTCAGAGTGTAGCAACCCCGCCACCAGCCAACATCTACTGGGAACTCTCTGGATGCTGAGAAGGACCTTTACATGACAAGTCACCGAATCTTCCAGCAATGCTCATAGCAACCAGAAACGGAAGCTGAGAGAGGTTCACTGGCTTGTCTAAGTTCACTCAGCTAAAAACTAGCAGAGCGAGGGCTCAGATCCATATCTGCTCATCTTGTGGTCAGTGTTACCTAAGGATTGCTGTATCCCTGAGAAGCAGGTAGAGATTCAGACCCTGGATGAGCCCACGTTGTCCCAGAAAGCACTGATAATTGCACATTGCATCCATTAGTGGTAAAACACTTAAGGTCACGTGAAGATCAGTTGGTTGAACTGACCTCAGCTCCAGCTGGAAAAAGAAAGCTTTTAGGTCAAGAGGTCAAAACTCAAAAACATATACAGCCAGGCAGGTGACCTAAGTGGACCAGTTTGGATACTTTATTCTACAAGGAACAGGAATTTCTTGGCTCAAGCTAGCTTAAACAGTAAGATAATTTATTATGCAGTTTTCAGGAAATCTAGAAGTAGAGTAGGTTTCTGGATTAGTTATTTGAGCAGCTCCATCAGGCTACTGAAGAACTGATGCTTTCAAAAACTATGATGGTGGAGAAGACTCTTGAGAGTCCATTGGACAGCAAGGAGATCAAGCCAGTCAGTCTTAAAGGAAATCAACCCTGAATACTCATTGGAGGGACTGATGCTGAAGCTCCAATACTTTGGCCACCTGATGCAAACAGCCTACTCACTGGAAAAGGCCCTGATGCTGAGGAAGATTGAAGGCAGAAGGAGAAGGGGGTGACAGAGGATGAGATGGTTGGATGGCATCACCGATGCAACGGATATAAACTTGGGCAAATTCCCAGAGATGGGGGACAGGGGTTTCAAAGAGTTGGACATGACTTGGCAACTGAACAACAACATATCAGGCCACCAGACACACAGGTTCCTTCTGGCTCTCTCTTCTGCCATCACTGTGTTGGTTTCAGCCCCTAAGGCTGGTCCCCATATGGCTCCTGATGGCATCGTATCCAAATCCACCTTGTCTCATTGGTTGGGACTGTAGCTGATGACTCTTCTCCAACAATGACAGTTTCCCTTGGGCCCAGTGACTGAGGTGGGGAGAGGAGGGGAAGGACAATGGGAAGAATAGAACTCCCATGACTAACTGGAGAAAGCATGTAGGGTAGCCGCTTGCAATGGGGATGCTGCTGTTCATAAGACTCTGTGTCCTTCTCTTCCTCCTGGTCCCAAGCCAGGCACCACACTTCACAGCCCTGTTGGGTCCCTTTTGGGCCTCATGACTGCTTCCTACCACCGTGGGACACTTCCCAGTTGATGCAGTCAAAACCTCGTCTGCTTTCCTATGGCCTCCTTCCTGATCCTCCAGCTCAACAAAGGAAGAATGAAGACTTGGAAGATAGAGCCACGAAGTGGGAGACACATGTGCCTAAAAAACACCCCCAACCCCTACTTCCTGGTGTGATATTGTAATAAGGAATTTATAATCTATTACTAATTAATTCCTAAGGGGATGTTGCCTACAAGCTTAAATTATACATAATAGCCCATCTCTGGAAACTCTGTTTCTCAAGTAATGAGCATTAAGCTAAAATACCTTTGTTTAGCTCGCAGGAAACATCCTGACAGTCCCTCCTATGAATGACTACAGGAAGGAAGAAATTAACTCATCTCCTCTGGAGGCTGATGGGAACCAGGAAACCTTTGACTTGACTCCCTCCCCTTTCAGTATAAAGAAAGCTGGAACTCTAACTCAGGCAAGATGATTCTTTGGGACACAAGTCCACCATCTTCTTGGTCTACTGACTTTCTGAATGAAGCTGCTATTTCTTTCCCCAACAACTCATCTCTCCATTTATTGGCCTGTTGGCGAGCAGTATGAGCTTGGACCTGGTAACAATATGAGCAAGAAATGAATTGATATTGTGGTAAGCCACTGAAAGCTTGGGGATGTTAGTCATAGCTGCTGGCCTTTCCAGACTAACACTTTTTTATCCACTATTCTGGTCCAATCAACTGTGGCCCTGCAGGAAGTCAGGCCCATAGCTGTCAAATCTTCTGCTCATCAGTTTTTTTTTTTTTTTTTAAGCAGCTAGAAATCTGGATTATTTAAATATGAAATTTCCTGATTTAAAAGTATTGGCCACCAAATCAAATTTATTATTATTATCTCAATGCCTCTGTAGGCCAAACAAAATGCATCTGCAGGCCCTGTTTGGCCTGTGAGCTGCCATTTGCAACCTCACATCAAAAAAACTCCAAATTCAACAGCATTTATTTTCAAATCACTACTGGCCTGAGAGTTGGTACTGGGTCCACGGTCATGTGAGCTCCAGAGAATTCTATGAAGGAGACGTTGGTCAACTCTTTCATTTCCACCTGGGCTGGATGTGGAGCATTCTTCTAGTTTTGTGACACAATTTGGCCACCCATGTTGAAATTCCAAGAAGCCAACTCTGGGTGACACTTTCTGGGTGAGAGGTCTAGCTGGGCGGAGCTGGCCCACCCACCCAGACCCTGAAGCTGCTTCCACTTTGGCTTATTGGGCTGAGAGGCGCCCGAGGATAAAACTGATGGGCAGGGACACCAATCACATCTTAAAGGAAAAGCCCTTGCACTCGTAAATTTATTCCTACATCCCAGGCAGGCTGCTTTAACACCCCTATTGAAGAGCTAATGATAATTGCTACAACTTATTGAGCACTTAGTATCTGCCAGACCCAGGCAAGCACTTCATGAAAATCATGCAATTTAATACTTTTAATATCCCCACTGCCGACAATGAGGAAACAGATTCAAGAAGACTAAGGATTTGTCCCAAGTCAGAGCCTGATTTCTACCTTCTCTCTTTTTATTTGTTTACTTTAAAAATCCCATGTATTTGGAAATTAAATGTCTACTTTTAAATGATGGGTGTACCTAAGAAACCATAACAGGGAAATAGAAAATACTTGTAATAGAATAAAAATGAAAAGAGAATTTATCAGAATTTGTTGCATGCGGCTGAAGCTGCTCAATGCAATACAATGTGGAGTCTTGAATAAGGTGTGAAAACAAATAATTCTACCTTTTCTTTTCATTACAAAGCCTCTCTTAACCAGCCTCTTGAGGACTGGGGTCATGATCCCCTTAGCAGGAGAAGATCTTGTTTCCGGCCCAGCAGGAACCACTCACCCCTTGGTCTCACCAATGGTACTTTGTCCTTCTGTCCACCCAGGGCCTGAAGTTACCCATGTCCTGGGGAATTTGACATCCCAGGTTTACTACCCCTCTTTCAGTACTTTTCCTTCCTTCTCTTATTCATTTTCTAACAAATCTTTATTTTGCCCTACCATGTGTGAGCTGGACCATAAAAAATGCTGAGCGCCGAAGAATTGAGGCTTTCAAACCATGGTGCTGAACCCTTGGACAGCAAGGAGATCAAATCAGTCAATCCTAAAGCAAATCAATCCTGAATATTCACTGGAAGGACTGATGCTGAAGTTCCAATATTTTGGCCACCTCATACAAAGAGCCAACTCATTGGAAAAGACCCTGATGCTGGGAAAGATTGAGGGCAGGAGGAGAAGGGGGTGACAGGGGATGAGATGGTTGGACGGCATCACTGACTCAAAATGGATATGAATTTGAGCAAATGCTGGGAGATAGTGAAGGACAGGGAAGCCTGGTGTACAGCCCATGGGGGTTGCAAAGCTTAGCAACTGAACAACAAATGTGCCAGACAGGCCAGGGTGGCGGGGCTACAGGACCTGAATGAGTAGATTGTCCTCATGTTTCCCCACTTCATAAAGAAACACAAGGCCACAGGCCAACAACAGACTGGTTCAAAATGGGGAAAGGAGTATGTTAAGGCTGTGTATTGTCATCCTACTTATTAACTTCTATGCAGAGTACATCATGAGAAATGCTGGGCTGCATGAAGCACAAGCTGGAATCAAGATTGCTGGGAGAAACATCAATAACCTCATATATGCAGTTGACGCCACCCTCATGGCAGAGAGTGAATAAGGAACTAAAGAGCCTCTTGATGAAGGTGAAAGAGGAGAGTGAAAAAGCTGGCTTAAAACTCAAAAAACTAAGATCATGGCATCCAGTCCCATTATTTTATGGCAAATAGATGGGGAAACAATGAAAACAGTGTCAGATTTTAATTTCTTGGGCTCCAAAATCACTGCAGATGGTGACTGCAGCCATGAAATTAAAAGATGCTTGCTCCTTGGACCAACCTAGACATTGTGTATTTAAAAGCAGAGACATCACTTCCCCTACAAAGGTCTGTATGGTATTCCAATAGTCATGTATGGATGTGAGAGCTGGACCATAAAGAAGGCTGAGCACTGAAGAAGTGATACTTTTGAACTGTGGTGTTGGAGAAGACTCTTGAGAGTCCCTTGGACAGCTAGGAAATCAAAGCAGTCAATCTTAAATATTCATTGAATGGACTGATTCATTTGGCCACCTGATGCAAAAAGCCAACTCATTAGAAAAGATCCTGATGCTGGGAAAGATGGAAGGCAGGAAGAGAAGGGGACAACAGAGGATGAGATGGTCAGGTGACATCACTGAATTTGAGCAAACTCCGGGAGACGGTGAAGGACAGGGGAGCCTGGTGTGCTGCAGTGCATGGAGTCGCAGAGTTGGACACAACTGAGCGACTGAATAACAGGCCCACAGGGACCTGTGACTCTTGATGGCCTTAATAAAACTCAAGCAGGGGACTTCCCTCAAGGTCCAGCGGCTAAGACTCTGTACTCCCAATGTAGAGGGCCCTGGGTTCAATTCCTAGTCAGGGAACTAGATCCCACATGCCACAGTAAGAGTCCACATGTCGCAACTAAGACCCAGTGCAACCAAATGAAATAAATCAATATTAGAAAAAGAAAGAAAAGAAAACTCAGGTGGGCCAGGACGTCTCCATCTGCCATCACAGAGCCCGAGGGCCAGGGCCATGGAAACTGGTTTCCCTCTCCTGCTCTTTGCCCCCAATTCCTGTTGTTCCCTACGGGGCACAGGCACCACTGGGGCGGGTGGGCAGGGCCAAATGTAAGGCCTTGCAGTTGCTCCCATCTACTCAGCAACCTGTTCAGGGACATAGGCTAGGGTAGGGTGAGAGCGTGGGGACTGCTGGCTTTAAAGGAGCTTTGAACCAAACTTGTAAGGACCACTGGGCCTAAGTCCTGGTATTCAGAAAGCTATTTTAGGCTAGATTCTGAACATAATCTCCAGAAGTCTTCATGAGGGTGATCACTGTCGCCTCCTGATCAAACTTCAGACTTATGTCCCATGAACCTCGGTGGACACACCTAAGGATATGTTTTCTGTAAATCCTGCCACTGTTTCATGTCTGGTGTAACTACTTCACTACAATTGTAATCCTGTTTGTGTGTATCTGTTTTTAAAAGTCCACACCTGTTTGATGCAAATGTTTAAAACTTATTGTACAGGGGCTTCCCTGGTGGCTCAGTGGTAAAGGATCCACCTGCCAATGCAGGAGACAGAGGTTCAATCCAAGATCTGGGAGGATCCCACAGGCCTCGGAGCAACTAAGCCCATGAGCCTCAACTACTGGGCCTGAGGGCCCTCGGGCCTGTGATCCACAGCAAGAAGCCACCACAATGAGAAATGTGAAAAAGCTGGCTTAAAACTCAAAAAACTAAGATCATGGCATCCAGTCCCATTATTTTATGGCAAATAGATGGGGAAACAATGAAAACAGTGTCAGATTTTAATTTCTTGGGCTCCAAAATCACTGCAGATGGTGACTGCAGCCATGAAATTAAAAGATGCTTGCTCCTTGGACCAACCTAGACATTGTGTATTTAAAAGCAGAGACATCACTTCCCCTACAAAGGTCTGTATGGTATTCCAATAGTCATGTATGGATGTGAGAGCTGGACCATAAAGAAGGCTGAGCACTGAAGAAGTGATACTTTTGAACTGTGGTGTTGGAGAAGACTCTTGAGAGTCCCTTGGACAGCTAGGAAATCAAAGCAGTCAATCTTAAATATTCATTGAATGGACTGATTCATTTGGCCACCTGATGCAAAAAGCCAACTCATTAGAAAAGATCCTGATGCTGGGAAAGATGGAAGGCAGGAAGAGAAGGGGACAACAGAGGATGAGATGGTCAGGTGACATCACTGAATTTGAGCAAACTCCGGGAGACGGTGAAGGACAGGGGAGCCTGGTGTGCTGCAGTGCATGGAGTCGCAGAGTTGGACACAACTGAGCGACTGAATAACAGGCCCACAGGGACCTGTGACTCTTGATGGCCTTAATAAAACTCAAGCAGGGGACTTCCCTCAAGGTCCAGCGGCTAAGACTCTGTACTCCCAAGTAGAGGGCCCTGGGTTCAATTCCTAGTCAGGGAACTAGATCCCACATGCCACAGTAAGAGTCCACATGTCGCAACTAAGACCCAGTGCAACCAAATGAAATAAATCAATATTAGAAAAAGAAAGAAAAGAAAACTCAGGTGGGCCAGGACGTCTCCATCTGCCATCACAGAGCCCGAGGGCCAGGGCCATGGAAACTGGTTTCCCTCTCCTGCTCTTTGCCCCCAATTCCTGTTGTTCCCTACGGGGCACAGGCACCACTGGGGCGGGTGGGCAGGGCCAAATGTAAGGCCTTGCAGTTGCTCCCATCTACTCAGCAACCTGTTCAGGGACATAGGCTAGGGTAGGGTGAGAGCGTGGGGACTGCTGGCTTTAAAGGAGCTTTGAACCAAACTTGTAAGGACCACTGGGCCTAAGTCCTGGTATTCAGAAAGCTATTTTAGGCTAGATTCTGAACATAATCTCCAGAAGTCTTCATGAGGGTGATCACTGTCGCCTCCTGATCAAACTTCAGACTTATGTCCCATGAACCTCGGTGGACACACCTAAGGATATGTTTTCTGTAAATCCTGCCACTGTTTCATGTCTGGTGTAACTACTTCACTACAATTGTAATCCTGTTTGTGTGTATCTGTTTTTAAAAGTCCACACCTGTTTGATGCAAATGTTTAAAACTTATTGTACAGGGGCTTCCCTGGTGGCTCAGTGGTAAAGGATCCACCTGCCAATGCAGGAGACAGAGGTTCAATCCAAGATCTGGGAGGATCCCACAGGCCTCGGAGCAACTAAGCCCATGAGCCTCAACTACTGGGCCTGAGGGCCCTCGGGCCTGTGATCCACAGCAAGAAGCCACCACAATGAGAAACTGACGTACTGCAACTAGAGGGTAGCCTCTACTTGCCGCAACTCGAGAAAAATTCGCGCAGCAACAGGTTTGGAACCAGCAGAGCCAAAAACAAGTAAATAATTTTTTTTAAAAAAGAAGAAGGTAAAAGAAAGATTTCAAAAAAAAAATCTATTGCAAATGATTTTTGTCTGTCTGATTTGGAAGTCTTTCATTTTTGATATTCTAGGAGTCTCAGGAGATGGCCTCCTTTCTGCAGGCCCAGAGGAAAACCTACAAAGAAGCAGGGTGAGACCTGTGGCTGGCTCAGTCTCTCTCTCTCCGGGCCTGGGAGCCAGGAGTCCAGCCCTTTCCAGGAGGCTCGCCCTCCATCCCTGTGGCCTCTCTGCACTCCTGGCCTGGGCCTTGGCACCCTCCCTGGGCCAGAAACCTAGGTGCGGGTGGGGCTCCTTCCTGGGAGAAGGCCAGAGCCAGCCTCTGGGGCTTCCGGCCCAGGAGCGGGTTGTTTTCGGGAGTCTGGCTGCACTTCCGGTGTTTAACTGGATTTCAGGCCTGCCACTAGCTTGAGTCATGGGAAGCTGAGCCAGAACAGGCAAGGGCAGGCCTCAAAGGGATCCGGGGGGCATCTTTTAGGGTGCTTTTAAAGTGCAAGGCAAAGGCAGGGCCCTTGCAACCTTTGGTGAGACTTTGCCCATGGGCCCTGCTGGTCCCATTAGAACCCGCTTTTTCCTTCTGCACCTAGCGCTCAGGGTGTGAACTGGGGAGTGATGAGGCGAGCTTCCAGAATCTTGCGGCTCAGGGCACAGATGTGGGTTGGGGGGCAGCTCCTGCCAGGACCTTGAGCCAGGCTGCTGTAGTCTGGGAGCCACTTCAAGCTCCCCAGAGGCGCTTCCCATGGGCTACACCACCCCTCTCACTGCCCCAGTATTTTTCCTCTTTCCAATCTCAGCACAGACATCCCCTCCTCCACGTTAATAACACGGGGCACAACCAATCATCTGATGAATGCACTCAGAGGTCCTTCTTGATCAAATGTTAATATTACAGGAGAAATCCAGTTTTCAACTTTGAACTACCAACAAATTTGGCAAACTGGCTTCCTTCTGCAAAATGAGAGCAAAAAGAGAAGAAATCTGAAATATAACCCTGAAGCTGCAGGAAGATCAGAGCAAAGAGAGAAAAAGAAGCACAGGAAGACTTACTCAACAGAAACATCTTTAGATGAAGGAATAGAACGGTATGTCAGCAGGATCTCCGAGTGACCATTTCTGATGTTTGTCAGAATATTGCATTCAGACACTGAGTGACTTTCTACTTTGGGTATAGAGGATGAAGACCTGAAATGCTTCCTATTTAGAGTGATCTGGAAATGTTAATCCATCTACAAAAGTCATATCACTAATTGCCAACAAAGAATGTATTAAGTAAATGTCTCAATATGTTAATGAAGCCCATTTTTTCAGCAAATTTTTTTTTCACTTCTTAGGAAGCTTTTGTTATGTTTTATCAATATATTTAAAACTGCAACTTCTGCTATTTCCCTAGTGGTCCAGTGGCTAAGACTCTGTGCTCCCAATGCAGGGGGCCTGGGTTCAATCCCTGGTCAGGGAATCAGATCCCACATGCCACAACTAAGAGGTTGTATGCCGCAACTTAAAGAACCCACATGACCCAAACTAAAAAAGATACTGCATGCCACAACAAAGATCAAAGATTCTGCATGCAGCAACTAAGACCCACTGCAGCCACATAAACATTTTAAAAACACTTCAACCTCTAAACACAATATAAATAAAAAGAAAGTATTTAAAAGAGAAAAAGGAATTTTGATCGCCAAATTCTCCTACATGAACTTTGTCTCGTTTATTTCCCCAAAAGTCCTATACTGCTGGTATTGTTGTTTAGCCTTCAGATCCCACATGCCACAACTAAGAGGTTGTATGCCGCAACTTAAAGAACCCACATGACCCAAACTAAAAAAGATACTGCATGCCACAACAAAGATCAAAGATTCTGCATGCAGCAACTAAGACCCACTGCAGCCACATAAACATTTTAAAAACACTTCAACCTCTAAACACAATATAAATAAAAAGAAAGTATTTAAAAGAGAAAAAGGAATTTTGATCGCCAAATTCTCCTACATGAACTTTGTCTCGTTTATTTCCCCAAAAGTCCTATACTGCTGGTATTGTTGTTTAGCCCTATTTTACAGATGAGAAAACTGAGGCCCGGAGATGCCCAACTGGGCCCAGGGACTTGGAACTGGTGAGAAGCAGCAGGGGATACAAAGCCTCTCTCTGGCTCTACCCCGAAGAGGGGACTGACCCAGAGGACAATGCAGCCTGAACAGAGGGACACTGAGTAGGACCAGTATGGAGGCCCAGGTGGGACGTCCCAGCCCAGCCTCAGTCTCTCGTGTTCCCTGACCTCAGGCAGCTAGGCTCCAATGCGCATGTCCTGGACCAAGAGGGAAGCATGGTACGCTGCTGACTTGGGTCTCTTCCTGGGACAATGAGTTCCTCGAGGGCAAGGACCTGCACCATTTTCCAGTGTGGTCCTAGCATCCGCTCTGTGCTCAGCAGACAGAGGGCAAGCAAGCCTTAATTCAATGAACAACCTTTAAGCCTCAGTCAGCCTTCTTGCCTGAATGAGGTAAGTAATGGGGTGAGTTCAGTAAGAGAGCATATATATTATGTGCTTGGCACATAGTAGGTCCTCAGGAGGAAATGGGGATTAATGATTACCAGTCCTCTGCCTTCAGAGGGGTCTGAGTTAGCCCCCTTTCGCTCAACCCTAGTCCAAACCCTTATTGGAGAAACCATCCCACCAGGGTGTGGGCAGAGGTTGGGAGGGTGTCCCCCAGCCCGGGTGAGCCCAGAGGCCCCCACCTTACCTCTCCTTGAGCACGACCCCTGCCCCACACACACACTGACTTCTGGAGCTGGAACCCAACACGCCTTCATGGGGGAGAAGGGACATGAGCGGCAAGGCCAGTGGATCAAAGTCCATTGCAGAGACTACAAGCCATCTCCCAGGGAAGTGGGGGGCAGGGCAGGGGCGCAGCTGGGGCAGGAGAGGAGGGGGCTGTCTGCGTGGCTCACTTCCTCTGGCTGGGGTCCCTGGGAGCCACCCCTCCCCCCCAATGGCATCAGGAACGTCCACAGGTTCGGTGATGTGTTCTCCGAGTGTGACACCCGACCGCCAACAGAGGACAGCAGATACATTTTTTATGATCCTGGGAGGCTCAGTCCAGTCACGTTTGCGTGAAAAGAGGCTGGGCGGCCAAAGGGTACAAGTCATGCCTCAGTTATGTGGATACTCTTCGGGCAAGAGGGGTCACTCGTGGGATGACCTGGGGGTTCTGGGAAAGGAGTGCAGCCGCGCAGGGGCAGACTTGAGGAGGGGGCTGGGTTGTGGGAGAGGGTCCCTCATACTCTTGGAACCTTCTGAAGTTTACGGAGCAGGAGTAGCTTATGCGGGGTTGGGGGTGGCGGTCAGCACCAGGCACCGGATCTTAGCCAGGTGGAGAGGTACCCTCATGCCCCACCCTTCAATTTCAAGACTATCTCCCAGAGCCTGGGACTCTGAAAGTATCAACAGGACTGGACTGGATGAGGGGAAGCACAACTTTAGGTGTGGGGTTGGTATTTTGGGGAGTTCTTGGGAATAGAGCATGTCCGTCCAATTTCAACCCTGCGGTTTCTGGGGGACTCCCAGGAGGGGGTTAGGGGGCTGCAAAGGGGTGGGTGGCCAGGTGTGGGGCCAGACTTGGTGTAGCCCCGACTTCCGTTGGTTCACGAGGGGTAGGGGTGAGAAGCAGCAGAGGAAGGGCTGGAAGCGCCGGCTGGCCCTGTCACTGCGTGTTCCCGAAAGTGGGGGGGAGTGATCTGGGGCGAGGTCTGAATCTTAAGCAGATGTATCCCCATTCAGACACCTCCCGCTGAGGGATCCCAGGAGCGCATGTGGGGGAACCCTATCCTCCCCCACCCCCGGAGGGAGGCCCAGCCTAGGCTCCCTCCTCCGGGCCGCGGGGGGAAGTGGGGTATCTCCCATCTCCCCCGTTGCCCTTCAGTTTGGAGAACCCCAGCCTCTGCCCCCCCATAGGTCGGGGCTGACGTCGCCGCCGCATTTCGAGGAATGCCCCTATCTGCCGATGGGAGGGAAAAGATACCCCATGTGGCAGGCAGAAAACGCCCTCCGCTTCTACCAAGCAGCTCTGGTTTTGGGGAGAGATCAACTGTTCTCCTGTCATTCCTTCAGGAAAACCCAGTAATGATTCCTTTAATTATCCAGGATTCTCCAAAAATCTGCCTCAAAGGGAGCCTGCCCCACTAGCTGTGTGAGCTGTGGAGGGGGACACCCTTCTGGAGAAAGGAGGCTTTGGAGGCTGTGGCCCCAGAATCGGGGTTTTGAGGGCGAGATGAGTTTATGTTTTATCCAACTGGCCCACAAAGTCCCGCTTTTGGGGTCATTCTAGACGACGAGGGATTCAAACCCCCGTGGCCCCTGTAGTGAAAGGGCAGAGAGCTAGATGGACTGCGAAGGTGGTGGGGGTGGTGGGTGGTCGAGAAAAGCTCTGGTGGGAGAAAAGAGGGGAGGTTTGCTACTTTTGGTAAAAGCGAAAGGCCGTGTCTAGATGGTCATTTCTGTGTATGTATGTGCTCTCTGTTGAACCTGCTGCTTTCAGGGACCTTTCTTTGGGAGGCCCAGAAGGATATAAGAAGGTGCAAGTAATACCCCGCCCCCTGCCAGTGGTTTAATGAGCTCTTTCAGTAGACAGGATTTTAAGGGAATGAGTGATAATATGGGTCGTGTCAAACCACTTGACACCCTCGAAACAAAACATCACTGAAACTGTGAATTGCAGTTATATTAGATTTGCCTGCTTGCCCCCACGTGGAATCGCAGTGTTTCTTTGCAATTGTTACCCTGGATCTTAGTTATTTGATAAGGAACTCTGGATAATGTGTTATCAGGGAATTCTTTAAGGCAAGGGTGATGGGAGTACAAATGTCCCTCCCATTAACCTTATTAAGTTCTGTTAATTTACACACACACACACACACACACACACACACACACCCCTATCCTCCAGTTGTAACCTATATGGGTTTTCACATATCTTATTTATTTGCAAACCTGGATTTCAATCAGGTGTTCACAGCAGGGCATAGAAAAGGGAGCTGTACCTGAAAAACTTTTGAACACAAAGTCCCTAATAGAACATTCGAGTTGAATAGAAATGGCACATAGACACACTGATGGCATGTGCGCTCCTGGGGCCTGGGCAAAAACCAGTTCTTTACTTTTTAGAGTTCTTTCCCTTTGTTATGGGACACGATGAAACAGCACAATTTTCAGAAGTCCACAATCCCAGCGTGGCTGGGCGATGGGAAATTGTCACGTTGTGAATTGCTGAATCGTCACCCCCCATCGTAGTGCCAGGGAGCTGACTGTCAGGTCCTATTTGCTTTGCTAAATAAGGACATCTCACAAATTAGCCTCTAATGATACTTCTACAAATAGGGTGTTTTACGTGAATTAACGAGGCCGGAACACCAAATGTCGCGCCAAGATACTGAGCTCTAATCGCAGCGATGAAGCTGCATGTTAAAATGACTGAATTGTTAAGTGTGGAAAATCAGAATTGAGTGCTGAATGTGAGCCGGGGGCTGCTTTAATGCGAGCATTTGCAACAGGAAAGCCCTTGCTTACACTCAGCCCTCTGAAAGGGTGCATGTAATTATGAATACGTTAGGCAAACTATGCCCCCTCCCCCTGCCCCAAGCCTGGAAACAGGCATAGTAGTATGGTGAAGAGATTATAAATCAGGACTTTGCAGTGAGAAGTGGTCATTAATTCGGCAAAGAATTACAGTTTCTTTTCATATTCTGACCACTGCCCTCCCCCTTACTCCAACCAATAAGTAAAAAAAAAGAGCTCAAAGGTGGAACTGCTGAATACATTTCAGTGTTTCTCCTTTTGCTCCCCTGTGTGAAATTTCACTAATCAGATATCATCCCAACCCCGCCCTGGCCAAGTGGATTTCAAAAACAAAAAATAGCAACTTTGAATTTCAGTCTTAGCAAGACAAGCTATAGTGACTCCCCTAGGGGAAAAATGTTTCAATAGAAAAGAATATAGAGTAGCTGGGGTGTGTGTGTGAAATATTTGAGGGGCTCCAGTGAAACTCCTACTTCCTTAAAAATAAAACTGCGTTTCTGACTCAAGCCAATGAAAGCTGGAAAAGTCCCTAAGGGAGCACTCTTCTCTATTTCTTGCTTCTCAGCCTCCCACCCCCTGAGATTAAGAGCAGAAAGAAGAGTCTGGCCAGAGAAATTTACAGCTTCCTAATAGTAGACCAGCTCAGCCTCTTGTAATTGCGATTGCAGAGTAAATACAGCTATTTTAGGCACGAGGATAGAGATGGATCTGATGAAAAGTGAAGGCAAACTTGGTTCTTAGACTCACTTGCCAGAAAGGGCATCCTCCAATAAAATAACCCATTTTCTTTCGGAATTTTCTTTCTTGCTCAGCATCCCAAACTTGGGAAAATGCAAAGTCCTTTTTGCTTCTCATATGGGGAACAAGGTGAAAGTAAGCACCCAAGAAAAACACCTATGCAAACGCCATATAAAAACGATCACAGACTTTAGGCCTAGTGGTCGTGCAGGCTTTTCAGTCAAAAGGGTGCATATAGAAGAGAGTTTGGAAGGAGTGGATCTGGGGTCCAAAATCCACCCCCCGCAACAAGTCCTCTTTCCCAGCAACCTCCATTGTAGGGGGGCTGCGTAAATATTTACAAAGCTTTCAAGTTTCCGATTTTACATCACCTTCATGATATAAAACATTTGAGTTGAAGGAACCCCAAAGCAAACCCCTTTTTCAGCATCTCCGGAAAGACTGCACCACTAGCATAAAAAGGGAGCACACCTGGAAAATGAAAACTCGTGTCGGCGTCCCAGGAAAGCCATTGCTGAAAGGCACTGGGAAGAGGGCGGCAAATTTAGGGTTTTTTGGAGGCTTGGGCCCAGGTCGGGATGGAGAGCCCCAAGGTGGCTGCGCAGCGCAGCGTGAAAGCTTTCTGTGAGACGTGCCGAAAACCAGACTCCCTGGTTGGAATAACCTGTGAGATCAGTGCCTGGGCCTGTTGGCATCTCTGCCCAAAACAGCCTGGACTGCCGCCAGCCCAGGCCTGAACGTGGCCTTGGAGCCACCACCGGAGCCCAGACAAGCCCCAGACAGGTGCTCAGGGGAGTCTGCGGCCCTCAGTGGGGGCCACGCAGCATTTCTTGGCTAGAAGGGCAGCGGCAGGTTGTGTGTTGTTGGTTGGGGGGGAGCTTAGGCTCTTGAGAACAGCCTCCCCAGAGACTCTTCGGGGTTGACTGTCCCAGTTACCAGGTGGCCTCTGTGGAGGTCAGAACCCAGCTTTGCTCAGAGCAGGCTAGCAGGTTCCAGGCCGGAGAGCGCTGAGCTTTCTTTCCGCCCTCCCTCCAGGCTGTGATCCTGCCATTCGGGGTGGGCCGAGGGGGGCGTGCACGGGCCTAGCCCCAGAGCAGGGACACATCGAAGCCACCGTGCAGGCCCCCCATGTGGGTGCGTTTTCACGTCCCTCCTCCAGCCAGAGGCCGCCCCGTCCACCTGGGGTCCTGAGCCCTCTTGTTT
This sequence comes from Madoqua kirkii, assembly GCA_006408675.1. Classification (NCBI taxonomy): domain Eukaryota; kingdom Metazoa; phylum Chordata; class Mammalia; order Artiodactyla; family Bovidae; genus Madoqua; species Madoqua kirkii. The sequence continues at coordinate 59,512 of SJYC01105255.1, forward strand.
CAATCCGAGTACAGGGAAAACCCATGCCAGGAGGGCACGGCTGCAGCCTGAAAGTGGGGAGAAGGCTATGGCAGGTCATCCGAGGGCCAGGAGCGAGAGTCAGGGGGGTAGATGAGGGGCCCTGACCTTCATCTGAGGGCCTGAGCCAGCCCTCTGGGGGTCGGCAAAGAGAGAGAACTCGATGGGCCCTGCAGGATAAAACACGTAGCAGAGAAGCCTCCTCAGCCTTGGCACCGGGACGCCCCCTCTGGGGGGTGGTGCACCCCGCCCTGAGCCAGCCAATCCCACGGGCCTCCCATTTGGCCTCAGTAACTGGACTCCAGGCCACCAAAAGGCCGGTGGGTTCCTGATTGTATGTCTTCGAATGGCATTAAAAGGTCCAGACCAGGCACTCGTAGGCCAGGCCATATTTAGCTTCAGGTTCACCCGGAGAATATTTTAGGTGCTGTTTGAAAGGCGAGATCTGGGCCCGGTTGCCGACTGTCACATGGCAAGTGTAGGATGGCTCCCTCGCGGGCCTGGCCGGGTGGGTGCTGATGGCCACGGATGCCTGAGCCCCTGCCAGAGCACCAGGGCCACACAACACGGTGCCAGGGAACACCCGGGTTGTGGGTTCTCTGTCCACAGGGCTTTTGCCCCATTTTTTGCTCTGATGGCGATAAGGCCACTTCCATTCACAGAACTCACAGAGGCTGTTTTCAGCCTCTTCTTCCCTGATGGCCCAGTGTGATATGCCAGCTTGCTGAGCGAGCAACTGCCTCCTCCTGTGTCAGCAACAATGGAGTGTTTAACCCTTTCAAGGCTGGGGTAGGGGGCACGGGGTGCTGACTGGCTAGGTGGAGGGCCCTGTCCCCAGAGACCCTTGGAGGTCACGCATCCCAGGGAGCCCCTGCCTTGATTTCTTGAGTCTGCACCATGGACCTTAGCCGTGGTTTTCCCACTCTGGCCCCATCGGTGATAACCACCAGGCTCCCCGACCCAAGCTCTCACCCTCACTTGTTCATGCAGCCCTGGAAATCCCTGCTTGCTTGTATCTTTATCCGTGTTTCCGAGCTGATAACTTTCCACATCCCAAAGAAAAGAGAAATGGAAGGATCCGTGATTCACTCAGATGAGTAATGAGGGTTGGGAATAATAATCATTCATGGTCTGGGGGAGATGGCTCCTGGCTCCCTAGAATCACTTGACCTGAGGGACTGATCCTTATCACCTGCCCTGGGATCCCAGATCCTGGTTTTCTGGACATGGAGGAGGTGCATCTGTATGGAAACCTGTGTGGAGACCTATTTAGCCAGTTCTTAGCCTTTAGGGAGCCTAGGCGGAGCCACCACTGTGCACTGGGGAAAGCGTCGGCTTGTCTCAGGTTTGCTCTAACTATCTGCATTTTTTCCTTTTTAGTTTTGGCTCTTGGGGTTCCAAGAGCCCTCACTTCCTGCCCAGCTGGTTGGTTACCGCAGGGAAAATGAGGGACTTTTGGGGGCAGATGTGTTTGCATTCCACTATCATAATGCCCCTAAAAATCCTTATTGCTCTTGCAGTATTCCTCGGGGGTCCTTGGGCCGGCCGTGGCAGCTGAGTTTCTCCAGCAACTAAGAGAAGAGAGAAAGATGTCCCCCTCGCCCCCACCCCAAACCCTCCTTTCTGGTTCCTGGGAGTGCTCCCCTCATGGCACTGAGAACTGGTTGGTGATCACCGCGGAAAATAAAAAAGATGCCATCCGTAGATGGTTGCTAAACACGCTTTTTGCCCTCCAGGGTCCAAATGTTGGAGATGAGGCTTGGTGTCTGCGTGTGCTGTGGGGGCTCATGGCAGGGGAGGTGGGGAAGAAACAAGTGTTACCTGTTTGACGAGGCTGGGCCTTCCAGCAGGGCCTCTGGGCTCCTCACCTTGGCAGAAGCCCTGGACAGTCATGACTGCTCACCGGCTTCCCCAAATCAGCCCACTTTCCCACCCTCTGCCTGGGTTTCCTTCCCTGGCGAGGGAGGGACCACTACCCCCATGCTCCAGCTTGAAAGGGTTCTCAGTTGTACCTGCTGTGTTATTGTGTGTTCAAGTGATAGACAGGCTCAGAAGGCGCTGGAAAAGTAAGGATAAGCGTTACACGTGGAAGCTGTCTGTGCTGATACTAATACCTGCCGCGCAGGCAGAGACGGGAGCAGGACTGCGGTCCAACATACACACAGGTTTCTGCAGTCCTAGAATCAGGCATCCCAGCTCTGCAGCTCTTGCAGTGTGCCACCCCCCTAGGCAAGTGACTCAGCCTCTATGGACCTCCATCGCCTCTCATAGGAAACCCACGTTTTGGGATAGAAGTTTCTCAAGTCTGATAGGCACAGGAATTTAAGTGGTTCCTGGCTAGAGATGTAAATTATTCGGACAGGTATTTCTTTCATACAGCCGATTTTTACTGTGGCAAGCTGTTGGCTTTCATTTTAGGGTTCAGGGGAGGAGGGCTCTTTTCTTTTTACATCAGTTTCTTGCCTGGAGAATCCCCATGGACAGAGGAGCCTGGCGGGCTACATCCATGGGGTCGCAAAGAGTTGGACACGACTGAGCAACCAAGCACAGCGCAGCATGTAAGATAAAGAGGGTGAGTTGCTTGCAAGGAAACATCAAGCAAAGGAAAGTACAGGTGGCAGGATGGGGCAGGACTCAAGATGATCCTTTGTAAAGTTTCATCTGCTTTTTCTTTTGATCCTGGCTTGAGGGATCTTAGCTTCTGGATTAGGGATTGAACCTGGGCTCTCAGCAGTGAGCGCTCGGAATCCTAACCACTGGGCCACCTGGGATGTCCCCAGAGTCCACTTCTTCAGAATTCTCATTTGTCTTAGGGATTTTCCGCACCCGTGGAGTTGGTGTGCCACTTCCAACCTGTGGTGGGCTCCACCTGTGACAACCTGGGTGCCACGAGTCTCCCTCTGCCAACTCCTGCCCTGCGGCCAGCACCAGTGAGACGCCTCAGATCTCTGCCCCCACGCCCACCCATAGCTCTGATTGGTCTCTTTATTTTAGGATCTTGTTACCCCAGTGCCCTCTTTCCTGGCCAGGGCACCTCTCTGAGCCTCAGTTTTCTATGTGCAATGGGGAGAATAGTTACCCCCACCCCCAGAGCAGTGTGAAGATCCAGAACTCAGTTGGGCAGCTGTGGTGGCTCACAAACAGGGCACAGCTCAGAAGACGGTGGGCACCGGTGGCCCTGGGATGGGCAGGGGCACAGTGTTACGTTTGCCCTGGAGAGGCACTCCTTGGACAGGCTGCTGCCCAGCCTGGCCATCCTCTCCCCGCCCACCCCCTCAGATGGGGAAACAGCGGGCACTGGGTCCCAGCCAGCAGGGGCGGGTCTGGTTTCACTTTCTGCTGTGTCATGGGGTGGGGGGTGGCATCGGGGCCCAGCTGGCCAGCTGGGGCGGGCATCGAGAGGCTGGCGGACAGCTGGGGCCCAGCTGCCAGAGCACAACCTGTGCTCTTGCCCTTCTGCCTGCCGGGCTGGGGGCTGGGCCCCAGGGACTGCCTGTGAATGCCCCTTACCTGCCGCTGGCCCCCGCCTTGTACAGTGGGAGAACCCCAAATGAGAAAAGCCAGCAGGGTGTGAGATGGTTCTTCTAGCCACAAGATCTCCCCCAACCCAGACACGGCCTTCAGCCTGCAGTCTTGAGGTTCCTGGACTGCAGCTACTGATTCTGCGTCAGAGTGCTCTGGTTGGACGCCTGCTTCCTGCTGCTTCCACTGGTGCATGCCTCCTGAGGGCCTACTGTGTGCTCAGCACGGTCCCTGGCGCCAGGGATGCCGTGGGAAGCAAGACGGCGCCTGCCCTCCTAGGGCTCCTGGTTGAGTGGTGCGGCAAAATCAAAAGAGCAAGTAAAGAGAGAAAGAATCCCACGTGATGGGGACAGTTCCACATGGTCCGCTTCACGTTATCATCTCAGGGGAGGGGCATATGTACGTGTGTGTGTGTGTGTGTGTGTGTGTGTGTGTGTGTGTGTGTGCATGTGTACGTGTCAGGGATGTGATGACTCCTGGAACACACAGGTCAGTTGAGAACACAGACCTGGGGGGACAGGTGTCTCCGGTTTGAATCTTTACTTTTCCACTGATGGGTATGAAACCTGAAGCAAATTTCTTCTCTTTGGGCCTCAATTTTTCCATCTCTATAATGGTACTTACAGAGCAGGGCTGAATGGAGGATGAAATGAATATCCATAAAGAACTAAAGAGAGTGCCTGGCATCGACTGTCTGCTAAGTCTCAGCCACTGTCTACTAACTAAGCATTATAAACACGCCCTGTTCTCACCGATGACATGAGGCCGTCACCGCAGGCTAAGAGCGGGAGTAATGCTGTTGAGCCCACCCTCCCCCACTCAGAGCTTTACCCATCCCCTCTCTCTAGCCTCACCAGCCTCAAGTAGGCCTTAGCATCTCTTTGTTCAGATGAGGACAGGGAGCTCAGGCAGGTGAAGAGATGTGTCCAAGTGGACCCAGCTTAAAGCAGTCTGATGCTGGGTGTGGGGTTGGCTTCACAGTGTGGGCTCTGCTGGTTCAATGCTCCACTCTTGTCATTGAAATGCTGAATAATTTTGGGAATAAGGAGTTCACGTTTTCGTTTTACAAATTACAAAGCCAGTCTTGCCCAGATCCTTCCTCCAAAGCTGGCCCTCTTAACTCCTGCCATCAATCTCTCATAGATGGATGGTCCAGAACAGTTTTCCAGTTCGTCATTACAGTATTTAGAGTGGGACTGAAATCCCGGGGAGCAAACAGGACTTACTGTGGGGCCAAATTGCCCTAGTTTTTGTTTGATTGTCTGTTGTCCCCATTGGAAGGAAGGCGGGGCAGTTGCCCAGGGCAGAGGGTAAATCATTCATTGCTGTATCCCCAGGGCCTGGCGTGTACTAGCTGCTCAGTTAATAATTGTGAAATGAAGCAAATGAATGGCAGGCCATTGGATCTCCTTGACTAAAACAGATTTAAATGACACAACCAAGAAAGCAGGTCAAAGTGGTGGCCATCCTCCCCTGGCTTCTGGACAATCCCCTGAGGGGTATGGAGGCAAAGGTCTCTTCCCTCCCCAGGCAGCAAACCTGAATGCCAGTGGCTTGCAGCTGATTACTGTTTAAACAGGTTCAGGACTTCCCTGGCAGTCCAGGAGTTAAGAATCCGTGCTCCCACTGCAGGTGGGTTCCGTCCCTGATTCAGGAATTAAGATCCCACATGCCACGTGGTATGGCCAAAAAAAAAGCCCCAAAACAGGCGCTGGTGGGGACTTCAGAGGCAACATAACTGTTTAAAGAAAACACAGGCCTGGATTCATGAGCACCGGTTATTGAAGAAGATACCGTCTCAGCCAAAAGAATATTGTAATTCTGAGCAGGTTCAAGTCCCAGCCAAGGATCAGGGGGTACAGTTTCCTGGACTGCTAAATGAGAGTTTGGATTTGAGGGGGGGTTCAAGTTCCTCTTTTCCTCAAAATTAGAGTTCTTCTACATTCTTACAGTCCCAAATTTGCTCCCTTAAAAAAACAACTTAGTTTTACTAACAAGCAAAGAATCATCTGAAAATCCTTTAAGAGATTTACAACAATAATTAATGTGTTCTGGGTGAGCTGTTTTCACAGATTCATCTCTATCGCTTCAGATAATCGGCATATGAAGTAGGAGTTACTGGTCTCATTTCTAAATAATATCATAACTGCCAGCATACACTGAGTGTTTTATATGAGCTAAACACTTCACATGTATGAAGTCTTGTTGCATGAGCAACGTATCAGGAGGCACTGTTACTGCCTCTGGCTTCCTGATGAAGCAACAAGCTTAGAGAGAGGAACTGACTTGTCCAAGGTCGCAAACCCAGTGTGTGATGAACCAGAGTTTAAGCTGGAAACTTCCAGATCAGGCGTCAGCAAACTTTTTCTGGAAAGGGCCAGATACTAAATATTTTAGACTTCACAGGTCATACAGTCCCTTGTCACAGCTACTCCACTCTGCTGTTGTAACAAAAAAACAGCCAGGAACATTAAGTAAATGAGTGGTCCTGGCTGCGTGTTCCAATAAAACTTTATTTACAAAATCAGGAAGTAGGGTAATTTTGGCCCCACAGACTGTATAGTTCACCTCCTCTCCACATTCCAGACCCTGACACCTGCCTTCCAGTTAGGAAGCACCTGGCCCTGGCCACGTTCTTCCTCACCGTCTCTCCCTACTTGTGAAGCAACTCAGTCACATCTCAGAACAGAGCCCGCTGGGCCTCGGGAGAGGGTCAGTTGGCCCCTCTTTGCTTGGGATTATGAAGCTCTTGGAATTTACAACTATTAGGACTTGCTAGTGACTGCCATGATCCATCACCACAGGGACTTTAAAACTAATTTTAACAGCTGTTAAGTGATTAACTTAAAGAGGAAAGTGTTAAAAGAGCTGTAGGAGAATACCTCAATGGGGCACTTTGGCTGTGGAAGGAACTTCTCTTTGGAGAAGGCATTTCTCTGGAGTTGGGAGAATGGCAAAAGGAGGGGAAATGTCTTAAGGTGGAAGAAGGTAACGAGAAGGGGAGATGGGAAGAGTGTGTGCACGCTTGTGTGCGAAGAGAGAGGGTGGAGGAGAGAGGCTTCCCAAAGCAGGAGGCTGGAGCCTGTGGATTCCTAACAGGGGAAGAGGTAGGGCAGGGAGACATGACTTTTTCCCCAACAGCTTTATTGAGATAGACTTCATTTACCACACAATTCAACCATTTCAAACAGTACACCCCCCAAACGGCTGTATGTTCACAGAGTTGTGCGACAGTCATCACAGTCAATCTTAAAACATTTTCATCACTTCAAAAAGAAAACTCTGTCCCCTGTACCAGCTCACCACTCCCACCGAATCTTCTAACCCCCTCCCCCGTCCCTCACTCAGCATTATGTTCTCAAGGTTTATCCGTGCTGCAGCCCATATCAGAACATCATTCTTTTTCATGGCGGAATCACACCAACATGGCACTTAGATTAACAGAACTTTGTCATGAAGGGGAAGGCAACATGACTGAGAAGGTGGTGGGTGGCGGGGGACCAGGGGCGGGGGGCGCGCATCCCTGAGGAGAGAACAGACACAGACCCAGCAGCTCCTCCTGTTCTCTGTGGGATGCTCAATGAATGCGTGAATGTCCACTCATTCAGTTTCTTAAGCTGTTGTTTAGTCATTGGGGTCACAAAGAGTCGAACTGGACTGAGTGACTAACACTTTAGTCACTCAGTCCTGTCTGACTCTTGTGATCCTCATGGACTGTAGTCTGCCAGGTTCCTCTGTGGATTTCCCAGGCAAGAACACTGGAGTGGGTTGCCATTTCCTTCTCCATAGGATCTTCCCAGTTCAGGGATTGAACCTGTATCTCCTCTATTAGCAGACAGATTCTTTATCACTGAGCCACCAGGGAAGCCCAATTATTGGAGTACTTACTATATTACTATAAATTATTAATTTGGGGGGCTCCAAGATCACTGCAGATGGTGACTGTAGCCATGAAATTAAAAGATGCTTGCTTCTTGGAAGAAAAGCGATGATCAACCTAGACAGCATATTAAAAAGCAGAGACATCACTTTGCCAACAAAGGTCCGTCTAGTCAAAGCTGTGGTTTTTCCAGTAGTCATATAAGGGTGTGAGAGTTGGACCATAAAGAAAGCTGAGTGCAGAAGAATTGATGCTTTTGAACTGTGGTGTTGAGAAGACTCTTGAGAGTCCCTTGGACTGCAAGGAGATCCAACCAGTCCATCCTCAAGGAGATCAGTCCTGGGTGTTCATTGGAAGGACTGATGCTGAAGCTGAAATGCTGATACTTTGGCCACCTGATGCGAAGAACTGACTCATTAGAAAAGACCCTGATGCTGGGAAAGATTGAAGGCAGGAGGAAAAAGGGATAACAGAGGATGAGATGGTTGGATGGCATCACCGACTCGATGGACATGAGACTAAGCAAGCTCTGGGAGTTGGTGACGGACAGGGAAGCCTGGTGTGCTGCAGTCCATGGGGTTGCAAAGAGTCAGACACAACTGAGCGAATGAACTAAACTATAAATTAAGAGGCTAAGTATGGGGCATGAGCTGTAACCAACAAGACAGACACAGTTCCTACTTAGGGACAGAAGAGGAAATCATAAACCAAAGAGGAAGAAAACATTTTACGTTTGACTAAAATAATACAGCAACAATGGCAGGAAACAGTTAACACCACCAGGTCTGAGTAAGTCCTTGCAAACATGGGGTTTACAAACATAGGGTTTACAAACATATCTTAACACAAGGCCCAACTCAGAATTGTGGCAATCTTCCCCTCAGAGTGACTATGGAAGTAGCATAGCCAGGAGAAGGTGCTGGAAGAGGTAGGTGGCTCTGGGTTTTGTTTTGTTTTGTTTTTCTGCCAGCACTTTCTACCCCTCCAAGTAAGAGACGGTATGCACAGTGGGAATATGGCCAAAGATGGCTGCTTACAGCAGTCAAGCCTAAGCTACAGTAATGGGTCTGGGTGTAGACACATGACTTGATAATGAAAAATCATAGCAGCCCACTTCTGAGCTGGGCTGCAATGCCTGGTCCACGTGTGGTCACATGACCTAAGCAGGGCCAAAGCAGGATTGTTTTAAGTAAAGCTGGGGAGAGGATTGCTTTTCCCTCCCACTCACCAGCATCCAGAGCTACTAGTGACCACAAAGACTGAGGCCAACATGGAAGGAGGGAGGAACACGGGATGGGATGGGGGTTTGGGGAGGAGATAGAGAGACTGGTGCTGCATTCTGTCCCTAGATCCAAGAGTGACTCAGCCTCTCTCGTCCTTCAGCATGGTTACTGAGTAAATGAATCCCCCATCATACCTCAATCAGATCAGCTCTGGTTTCTGTATGCACCAGAGCATCCCAATTCAGGACTTGGGAACTGGTTGTTCCTTCTCATGGACTGTGTGAAGCTAAGCAGGGTAGGTTATCCTCAGAACTTAGTTCTCACCCTAGGTTTGCCTTGCTGTGTTTGGGAATAAGAGATTCCCCCAGGCCCCTCTCCATCTCTGCCCACCACACCAGCCTGCTTCCAATTAATTTACCACTGAATCAGCTCAACATTTATTCTTGGACTTCAAGTCCCAGCCTCCTCCTGCTCGCCTGCATCTCCCTGACATCATTCCCAACACACGTCCACTTCTCCTCACCAGACTCTCCACCATGGACAGAGCCTGCAGTTTGTCCTGGCCTCTGCTCCAACGCCCACCATGTTAATGGAATGACATGTTCTTCCTGTGAGTGGTGACCTTGAGCCTGGAGACCCAGGTCTGACTCATCTTTGCACTCCAGCTGCTGGCATGCAGCAGGTGGGCAGCAAGTGCAGGAGGCAGGGAAAGGAGAAGGGGAGAGAGGGTCGCTCCTTCCTGCTGATTCAGGTCAACCAGTGTGTCAAGTTCTGTACTTGTTTCCTCTGCCAGATACTCTTGCACCACGTGGACACACAGCTCATGCCCTCATCTCCTTTAGGCCGCGCCTCCAACGTCAGTTCTCCAGTGTCCTGCCCTGCGGTTCCCAGGGAACTGCCTTCTCCCAGACCCCAGCTTGATCCCTACTTTTCTCCGTGCTTTCTTGTTCCCTTCCACCACCACTGGTCTTTCTCCATGCTCAGTTTATCTACTTTCTTTCTCTGAAATGTCAGCTCCAGGTGGGCAGCTGTCTTTGATTTGTTCTCTGCTGTGTCCTCAGCACCTAGTAGATGCTCACTAATCATCTGTGGCACGAATTCACCAAAACCACCTTACCAAATGTTTCTCCCTATGCACTTCATATAGTCCAGGTGTGGTCATGTGACCTAAGCAGGACCAATCCAGGACTGATTTCAGTGGAGCTGCTGAGAAGATTGCTTTTCCCACCTACTCTCCCGGCATCCAGAGCTCCCTGTGACTGGTGAACTGCATTCCATATGTTGATATGGAGAAAGACATGGCAGCCCACTCCACTATTGCCTGGAGAATCCCCATGGACAGAGGAGCCTGGCGGACTACAGTCCATGGGGTCGCAAAGAGTCAGACAGGACTTACTAACTAAGCAACAAAAATCACTTCCTGCATTTTACAGGTGCTGTGAGTGTCAGGCGATGTGTTAGGTTCCTAGGGCAAGTTACTACAAACTGAATAGCTTAACACAACAGAAATCTATCATTTCCTTATTATTATCATAATCTATTAAACCTATGATTTCTGCAGGCTATTAGTCCAAAGTTGGCAGGGACACACCCCTCCCAGGTGCTCCAGAGGAAAATCCATTCTTTGCCTCCTCCAGCTTCTGGTGGCTCTAGTATTCGTTGGCATGTGGCCGCATCACTCTAATCTCTGCCTCTGTCTTCCTGTGTTCTTCCCTGTGTGTGTCTCTGCTTCTCTCATGAAAGGATGCTTGTAATTGCATTTAGTGCCCATCTGAATAATCCAGGGTAAATTCCACCTCAAGACCCTTAACCACAGCTTTTCCATATAAGGAAACCTGTGAAGGCTCCAGGAGACAAGTGAACATACCTTTTCTCGCTCTAGGAGTCACTATTTCAGCCCTCTATATTATTTGCTTAAAGACCAGAAAAGCAAAGGTTTCCCACCACCTCTTCATTGGCCTCACAGATATGTGATGAAAAGAGTATTATCACCGTATTACCTTGCTCCCGTCAAGTGTGGACATGATATTTTAAATGCCATTTTCTGTGCTTTTAATTATCCCAGTTTTCAAAAATAATACCATGCATATGGTAAGAAAAACAGTACAGAAACATGGGAGATACAGGAGCTCCTTTGCAATTTTCCTCTTAGCTCCAGTTTCACTTTTTAAATGTAATCACCATATGCAGGCTGCATAATCTTCATAAATTTTCTAAGCATATTCGAGAGCACACACTTTTTCGGCTTCTAACATTAAGAACAGTGGCGGGGGGCTGGGATGGTTGGTGTCCTGAAGGCATAACAGCCCTCTGACCTGCCGGAAGCTTTCTAATGACTTCTAGCAATGCACCACACTTAAGCTGTCCCTTACTGTCAGCACTTCAGTTAACTCCAGGATTTTAATGTTATAGATACTCTCTGGCATCTGTCCAGCTTACTCCACCGGATACACTCCTAGATGGGGGATTTCCAGGTCAGTGTGTACATTTTAAATTTCTACAGCTATTGCCCAGTGCCATTCACCAAGGTGGTGAAATTCACACGCCCATCGAGAATGCACAGGTGAGGGTGTCCGTTGCCAACACCCTTAACCATCGTGTCAGGACAGCAGCGTGTCGGATCTCCAACTCAGGTAAGTAGACTTTCCATGTGGGCCTGGTGGGGTGGACACCGCCCGTGAGGTTGTCCCTGTAGCTGTCTGGGGCACTGAGCTGCTCAGAGCTCTTGTTTAGGTTTTATAAACAAAGAGTCTGGGGAGGTGAGCCAGAACCATGCAGTGAGACGCATTCTGCAACTCTATTTATTTCTTTAGCACAGCTAGAACTTAAATATGGTCAAAACATATTCTCCTTTTAATTTACACAAACAAATATGTTCCTGGGCTGACACCTCCAGTGCCAAGTTTCTAGGGGAAACGAAATTCTACTGTGAGATGAGAAACCACCAGAGAGAAGAGGGTGGAAAAGCCATCAGCGTCTGCTTCACACGTCCGAGCTGGGCTTCTTGGAGGGGTATTTCAGAACTGGGCTGCTGCCTCTTGGTCTCTTTCTGTCTTTGTTGCAGATAAACCTGCCAGTAATTTCACCAAATGAAACGTGGATCACGTAAAGGCCAAATGATGGAAAACACTCCGGTTTTAATAAAAGGAGGTCTGCTCGGCTGAGACTCCTCTGTCTTGCTAGTCAGGAGATGCAAAGATTTATCCAGAGAGGGGCTGATGAATTGAAGAAACAGAAATGAGGCCAATGTGAGTTGCCTTTCAAGAGCTGTGCTAATATAAAACCAAGCAACTTGAATTTATTCCAAGAGGGGATTAAAGCAACATGTTATTTTGAGTGATTGCTTAATTTATTGAGCTGTGGCTAGATCGGTAATGAAATACAGCCCTTGCAACTGATAACCTCTCGCTGTAATTGAACTTCTACAATTAAGAAATATTTTCTGAGAGTTTCTCTGGACAGCTCAGAATTTTTAGTCTCCATAATCGGGTACTTTTGAGCACTCATTTTCCAGGCAAGTTTTCCTTTCTTTCTTTAAGGATGGACAGGCTGATGTTAATAAGGAAAATAAGCAGCATTTTATTGAATGTCTTGTGTATACCAGGCACTTAATATACATTATCTCTAGTCCCCACCACTGCCCAAGAAGTCATTCTTATTTGTCCCTGTTTTATAGAAATGAGGCTCCTAGATGTTAAGTGATTTCCTAGAGTGGTGGTGTCCAAGATGATAGCTACTGGTCACTTGTGGCTATTTCTGTGTAAATTAGTTTAACATGTTTTAATCTAAAATTTCACTGTTTAGGTTGCACTAATAGCTATACAGGGCTAGGGGCCACCACATTGGATGCTGCAGATATAGATCATTTTGATTACTGCAGAAAGTTCCATTGCTCAGCATCATTCCAGAGGTTTCCTAGGTAGAGACAGGCAGTGCTAGGTTTCAACCACAAGCTAATGGGCTTTGAAGGCAGCATCTACCATAGCCCTTGTTTCCTTCTGTTCCTTTCGCTGAGAAGGAAGGACTAGAGCAGTAATTCTAAACCCCAACTGCACATTAAAATTGCCTGGACTCTTTTATAATATCCTATCTGGCCATTTTAATGACTGTACTCCAGACAGGCAAAATAGCTGTAAGACTGAATTATTTCCTTTATCAATGTTTTATTATCTATTAACATAACTATACTGACTTTCTAAAATTTTGATGAATTGAACATTAAAAAAAAAATTACCTGGACTGAAACTTCCCTGATAGTCTAGGAAAGCATGGATCTGCCCTCTCGATTCGGGGAGCAGGGCGGGGGCCACTGGGTTCGACTCCTGGTCAGGGAACTAGATCCCACATGCCACAACTAAGACCCAGCGGCCGCTGCTGCTGCTAAGTCACTTCAGTTGTGTCTGGCTCTGTGCGACCCCATTGATGGCAGCCCACCAGGCTTCCCCATCTCTGGGATTCTCCAGGCAAGAACACTGGAGTGGGTTGCCATTTCCTTCTCCAATGCATGAAAGTGAAAAGTGAAAGTGAAGTCCCTCAGTCATGTCCGACTTTGAGATCCCATGGATTGCAGCCTACCAGGCTCCTCCATCCATGGGATTTTCCAGGCAAAAGTACTGGAGTGGGGTGCCATTGCCTTCTCCATAAGACCAAGCACAGCCACATAAATAAAATTACCTGGACTGATTTTTTAAAAAGTGTTAGCATCCCAGCACCAGAGATTCTGACTTAATTGTGATTGAGAAGGGTTTTTATAATTCCTCATGTGACTCAAATGTGCTTTGTGGATTAAGAGCAATCAGATGTGAGGCTCCACACACGGGATGGTGAAAGGAGCTGGGTCATTTGCCATGAGAATGTGATCCCTTGTGGACCACAACTTGGGCTTTTCTCAGAGCCACTTCAAACAGGCTTTGTCGCACGGTCATGCAAGAAAAGAGATGTGGATGTAAGATCATAGAGATGAAGTGAAAAACCTGGAGTCCCCAGTCTGAATGGGAAGTATTGGTATTACAAAGTAATACACTGGTATTACATTTTGCCTTACAAAATAAAGCATGTGTTTCCTATCCCTGTCCACTGAAAAGGTTTGACATCATGGGCAATTTAGGAACAGTGAGCACTCGCAGCACCCACATTGTGGTCTCTAAACCCCACTTCTAACTGGAAGTGCTCTGTGGAGATAGGGCAGACTCCAGGTCTGAGGCAGGAAATGTACAGGATAAGCATGAACAGCTTGTCATCCAGGTGGCTCAGAAACTGTCACAGACTTAAGGGGACTTGTCAGAAAGGAGTCAGGAAGACAATGTGAAGCGATTCCTGTCAAAGGCTTTGGCATAGTCAATAAAGCAGAAATAGATGTTTTTCTGGGACTCTTGCTTTTTCCATGATCCAGTGGATGTTGGCAATTTGATCTCTGGTTCAGATGTGTATAAGAGACAGGTGAAGTCCCTCAGTCATGTCCGACTTTGAGATCCCATGGATTGCAGCCTACCAGGCTCCTCCATCCATGGGATTTTCCAGGCAAAAGTACTGGAGTGGGGTGCCATTGCCTTCTCCATAAGACCAAGCACAGCCACATAAATAAAATTACCTGGACTGATTTTTTAAAAAGTGTTAGCATCCCAGCACCAGAGATTCTGACTTAATTGTGATTGAGAAGGGTTTTTATAATTCCTCATGTGACTCAAATGTGCTTTGTGGATTAAGAGCAATCAGATGTGAGGCTCCACACACGGGATGGTGAAAGGAGCTGGGTCATTTGCCATGAGAATGTGATCCCTTGTGGACCACAACTTGGGCTTTTCTCAGAGCCACTTCAAACAGGCTTTGTCGCACGGTCATGCAAGAAAAGAGATGTGGATGTAAGATCATAGAGATGAAGTGAAAAACCTGGAGTCCCCAGTCTGAATGGGAAGTATTGGTATTACAAAGTAATACACTGGTATTACATTTTGCCTTACAAAATAAAGCATGTGTTTCCTATCCCTGTCCACTGAAAAGGTTTGACATCATGGGCAATTTAGGAACAGTGAGCAGTCGCAGCACCCACATTGTGGTCTCTAAACCCCACTTCTAACTGGAAGTGCTCTGTGGAGATAGGGCAGACTCCAGGTCTGAGGCAGGAAATGTACAGGATAAGCATGAACAGCTTGTCATCCAGGTGGCTCAGAAACTGTCACAGACTTAAGGGGACTTGTCAGAAAGGAGTCAGGAAGACAATGTGAAGCGATTCCCACTGGCCAAAGATGGGACATTTTGAGCATCAGTAAGTATAATAACTGCAGTGGATGAAAATGGGTCATGTATGTCCAAACCTGTAAGTCACAATGATACTTAGAAAAACAGGAAAACATAAACTCATTTGTCATCTTTGGAGGATGTTGGAACCAACCTTTTTTTTTTTTTAATCTCAGTTCCCAGACCAGGGATTGAACCCAGGCCATGGCAGCAAAAGCCTGGAATCCCAACCACTAGGCCACCCGAGAACCCCCCTGGGACCAGCTTCTTAGTTTGAAAACTGTCAATAAAGAGGAAAGAGTCAAGCATGTATCCTTTCTGGTATGAGCCATACTTTACAGGAACCAAATGGCTGATTAGGAAAGGTTTTTTATAGACATATTCCAGCTAACATAGAAGAATAGAATCAGTAGGCCACCATTTTCAACCTCTAATGGATCTAGACAGCGGTCTTCAATGGTTGCTAACATCACGAAGGGGGACAACCACAAATTATGTGCCTTCAAATAGAAATAGGAAGCATCCATTAGGAAGCAGTCATACAAACACACACCAGAAAATAAATAGGAATCTAAGTGGACTTCTAGATCTAACTACTGATTTAGAAGAAACACAGTGCAGAGAGGAACAGGTATTATATTATGTCAATGTAATACCAGCAGAGGGATGCAGTAAGCAAAACCCAGACTGGGACATACTAGAACAACCAACTCAGTTTCCTCAACAAATAAATTGCAAGAGAAGAAAAAGAGAGGGGAGGAGAATCTTTGAGTGCAGATCAAGAAAGAGATAAGAGGCGTATGAACCAATCACAATGTATGAACCATATATGAATCTTGATTTTAGCCAGCTGTAAAGAAGATAGTTAATGAGACAACCAGAAAATTGTGAACAGTGGATATTTTCTGATTATTAAAGCATTATTGTTCATTTTATTAGGGATGCTGGTGCTGCTGCTGCTAAGTCACTTCAGTCGTGTCCGACTCTGTGTGACCCCAGAGACGACAGCCTACCAGGCTCCCCTGTCCCTAGGATTCTCCAGGCAAGAACACTGGACTGGGTTGCCATTTCCTTCTCCAGTGCATGAAAATGAAAAGTGAAAGGGAAGTCGCTCAGTCGTGTCTGACTCCTAGCGACCCCATGGACTGCAGCCTACCAGGCTCCTCCGTCCATGTGATTTTCTAGGCAAGAGTACTGGAGTGGGGTGCCATTGCCTTCTCCATTATTAGGGATAATGGCAGTAAAAAAAATCCTTATTTTGGGAGTCATTAAAATATTTGCAGAAGATATCGAATTTGCTTGTAAGTATCTAGGATGAAGAAGGAGGGGGAGGGGGGTTATAGGTGGAACAAAGTTGGCTGAGACTTGGTGATTATTGAAGCTGGGTGATGGAGAGCTAGGGTTTATGGTACCATGGACTTGTGTGCACTTGTGTTATTTGTTTGACCTGCCTGCCCATTGCTGGCATCTCTGAGGCAAGCCTGGGTAGCAGGTTTGCGATACATCTCAGTGCATGCATGTGAGCACACCCTCTTGTGTCTCCATGGCAACTAGCGAGGTGAGAAAGCAGCATCCAAAAGGTTCCTGTCCACATGAGGATCAAGCCAGGCTGCTGGTGCTATGCTCGGCCCATCATAGCTGCTCCCTTGGGAGGATTCCTAGTCAGACCTTCACGGCCCTACTCCCTCCACCAGATCTGCCTCCTGCGCTCCTCTGCCATGACTCATGCCTTTCCTATGCGCCTCCCGAGGAAGCAGAGGCCAATAAATGGAGAGAACAAGACCCTGAATCAGTTCCAGGCTCAGTTCTTGACGTCCCCACTTAATGGCAGGACTTTTCATCTCCCCGAGCCTCAATTCTCTCACCAGTAAAATGGGCATGATACAACCTCAGTGAACTCAACAAATCTTTATTACAGGGAGACAGTGGCAAAAAGGACCTCGTCTCCTCCTCATGGAACTAGACACCTGAAGGTGAAAGGCAATCAAGAGCATGTACTGTGATAGAACTATGACCAACATAAACAACATACTAAAAAGCAGAGGCGTCACTTTGTGGACAAAGGTCTGTATAGTCAAATCTGTGGTCTTTCCAGTAGTCACCTATGGATGTGAGAGTTGGACCATAAAGAAGGCTGACCAGTGAAGAACTGATGCTTTCGACTGTGGTGTTGGAGAAGACTCTTGAGAGTCCCTCGGACAACAAGGAGATGAAACTAGTCAATCCTAAAGGAGATCAGTCCTGAATATTCATTGGAGGGACTGATGCTGAAGCTCCAGTACTTGGACCACCTGATACAGAGTTGACTCACTGGAAAATACCCTAATGCTGGGAAAGACCGAGGGCAGGAGGAGAAGGGGATGACAGAGGATGAGATGGTTGGATGGCATCACTGACTCAATGGACATGAGTTTGAGCAAACTCCAGGAGATGGTGAAGGACAGGGAAGCCTGGCATGCTTGCTAAGTTGGATACGACTTAGCAACTGAACAACAACAAGGGACTTCCCTGATGGTCCAGGGATTAACACTGTGCTCCCAATGCAGGGGGGCTGGGTTCGATCCCTGGTCAGGGAACTAGATCCCACATACTGCAACTGAAAGTTCACATGCCACATTGAAAATCCGAAGTGCCGCAACTAAGACCTGGAGCAGCCAAAAAAAAAAAAGAGTATGTACTGTGATAAAGTACATGTTTAACAAAATTTTTTTGAAAACTGGCAGTCACTAGTTAGGAAATCCCGTAACTCTTTTTTTTTTTTTTTTTTGACCCTGCAGCTTGTGGGATCTTAGTTTCCTGATGAGGGATCGAACCCAGGGCCCAGGCAGTAAGAGCAGCAAGTCCTAATCACTGGGACCACCAGGGAATTCCCATAACTCTTAATCATAATGTCATAATTCTTAATCATACTTTTTGTTAACCAGGATATCCACACTTTGCAACTTGAGAGTATCCAGCTATGCCAAACCCATAGATATTTTTACTTAACTGAGTGCTCATATTTCCATGAAGTAAGTACTCTTCTTCCAACTATTTTATGGAGGAAGTGAAATACTTGCCCTGGGCTCTACTGTGGGTACATGGCCCTGTCTTCTTCGCTCTCTGCATTGATTCGGCTCTGAAATGCAGCAGCAGGGCCAGGAAACCAGAACTTCCAGGAGATGAAAAGCTCACCAGGTCAAGCTCTCTTTTGCAGTTAAGGAAACGGTGGCCCAGAGAGACCAAGTAACTTATTCCAAGCCACACAGCAAACTGGCCGCTTAACCTGTGTCCAAGCTGCTTGGGAAAGTCCCACTTGCTAAGGGAGGCCGCTTCCTGCCCCATTCAGCCTGTCCCAGGGTGGGGTGACCAGTCATTTCGGGGTTTCCCAGGACTGGGAACTTTAGGTGCTTAAATCAAGAAAGTCCTGAGCCAACTGGGATGAGTCAGTTACTCTGTCTCAGAGCAAGGCATCTAAAGGGATGTTTTCTAGGACGTGAGAACCAGCGCCAAGTCCTCACAGAAGTCCTGGGGTTTCATGCCTTATATAATTAAAACTGATTATTAATATCTAGGCTCCCCTACTCCAGCCAGACTCCCCACCCACGGGAGGCGAGGACTAGTATGTAATGTACACTTCTGTTTTACAGCCCCTGATTCAATGGTGACAGATGAATGATGCTCAGTGAACAATCATCAAATGGACCAACCAACCAGGCTATCACCACTTCTGACTGCGCCTCCATCTGACATTGCAGAAACCCTCTATAGCCACCGTGACCTCCAGTTCCCATTTCAGACAGGCTGACATCCACGATGTCACATGACAGATGGTGACTCCAGAGAGACTGACTACAAGGCTCCTGGAGGGAGCTATGGCAGACAAGAGTGGGTGTGGTTTTTCTTTAATTATTGTACCTGTTTTGTCTGTTCTTTCTTGGCTCTGTTCACATCCCCACCCCAGCACCAGTGCAGGAAAAAAAAAAAAAAAAAAACGGAACAAAAACAAAACATCACAGAGTTTTGAGACAAGATAGCTGGCCCATTCCCTCTCTGCTTGTAATTAATGCTGAAAATGACTTTCCTTTTTTTTTTTTTTTTTTTGACCCTGCAGCTTGTGGGATCTTAGTTTCCTGATGAGGGATCGAACCCAGGGCCCAGGCAGTAAGAGCAGCAAGTCCTAATCACTGGGACCACCAGGGAATTCCCATAACTCTTAATCATAATGTCATAATTCTTAATCATACTTTTTGTTAACCAGGATATCCACACTTTGCAACTTGAGAGTATCCAGCTATGCCAAACCCATAGAATATTTTTACTTAACTGAGTGCTCATATTTCCATGAAGTAAGTACTCTTCTTCCAACTATTTTATGGAGGAAGTGAAATACTTGCCCTGGGCTCTACTGTGGGTACATGGCCCTGTCTTCTTCGCTCTCTGCATTGATTCGGCTCTGAAATGCAGCAGCAGGGCCAGGAAACCAGAACTTCCAGGAGATGAAAAGCTCACCAGGTCAAGCTCTCTTTTGCAGTTAAGGAAACGGTGGCCCAGAGAGACCAAGTAACTTATTCCAAGCCACACAGCAAACTGGCCGCTTAACCTGTGTCCAAGCTGCTTGGGAAAGTCCCACTTGCTAAGGGAGGCCGCTTCCTGCCCCATTCAGCCTGTCCCAGGGTGGGGTGACCAGTCATTTCGGGGTTTCCCAGGACTGGGAACTTTAGGTGCTTAAATCAAGAAAGTCCTGAGCCAACTGGGATGAGTCAGTTACTCTGTCTCAGAGCAAGGCATCTAAAGGGATGTTTTCTAGGACGTGAGAACCAGCGCCAAGTCCTCACAGAAGTCCTGGGGTTTCATGCCTTATATAATTAAAACTGATTATTAATATCTAGGCTCCCCTACTCCAGCCAGACTCCCCACCCACGGGAGGCGAGGACTAGTATGTAATGTACACTTCTGTTTTACAGCCCCTGATTCAATGGTGACAGATGAATGATGCTCAGTGAACAATCATCAAATGGACCAACCAACCAGGCTATCACCACTTCTGACTGCGCCTCCATCTGACATTGCAGAAACCCTCTATAGCCACCGTGACCTCCAGTTCCCATTTCAGACAGGCTGACATCCACGATGTCACATGACAGATGGTGACTCCAGAGAGACTGACTACAAGGCTCCTGGAGGGAGCTATGGCAGACAAGAGTGGGTGTGGTTTTTCTTTAATTATTGTACCTGTTTTGTCTGTTCTTTCTTGGCTCTGTTCACATCCCCACCCCAGCACCAGTGCAGGAAAAAAAAAAAAAAAAAAACGGAACAAAAACAAAACATCACAGAGTTTTGAGACAAGATAGCTGGCCCATTCCCTCTCTGCTTGTAATTAATGCTGAAAATGACTTGCCTTGGCCACAAAGGTAATAATAAAGTCAGGAAGTCTGATTCTTTGGCTACTAATTTCCTTCTAGGTTCCCCCACCCCTTCTCCTTTCCTTAAATTAATTCCAGAGTTCTTCCAGATTTCTCGTTGCTAAGCTATAAAGTTCCAGGTTTCCCAGCTCCCATGCTGATTGGCAGGGAGGTTCCAGGCAGCTCCAATCAGAGGCAGGTTGCTGAAAGGAGCATCCACAATGCAGCTTGCCCCGGGGTACTGGAATTTTTTCCCTGATGTTATGAACCATCAAAGTCTTTCTCTAACTGTGCAAAACCTGTTCTCTTGATCTTGTCTGCCTCTCTCTTGGTGTGCAGGCTACTGAAGTCCTGGAATATCCCCCTGGTCCTGGAGGAATAGAGAGTCCCTTGGGTTGCCAGGTTTGGGGTCAGTGAAAGAAATGCCCAGGGCCTGTTCATGGCTGACCAGAGATGACAGCGTGGTGTCCTGCC
The DNA here is from genome assembly GCA_006408675.1 of Madoqua kirkii. Taxonomy (NCBI): domain Eukaryota; kingdom Metazoa; phylum Chordata; class Mammalia; order Artiodactyla; family Bovidae; genus Madoqua; species Madoqua kirkii. The sequence goes on from SJYC01105255.1 coordinate 80,250, forward strand.
ACGGGCTGGGGGCTGCTCCAAACCTCATCTGTCTGACCGCTCTCATGCCATCTCTTAAGCTTGGTGAAAGGCTCAAGGGGGTTGAGGGAGAGTAGATGCCACTGCATGTGGGGTTGTTCAGGGGTAGAGGCTGCATTTGTAAAGATGTGAAAACAGGTAGATGGGGACTTCCCTGGTCGTCTGGTGGTCAAGAATACGCCTTGCAATGCAGGGGGTGCAGGTTCGATCTCTGGTCAGGGAACTAAGATCTCTCGTGCCACGGGGCAACTAAGTCCACATACCACAGCTCCAGAGCCCAGGCACCACAGTGAAAGACCAGACGCAGCCAAATAAATAAATAAAAACATGTAGATGGTAAGGGCACCTGGGAGGACCATTCTGCTGTTCCACCTCCAGAACACTGATACAAGCAGACACTGTTAACTACGTTCCTCTGTGCACCAGAAACTTTTATTTTTTAGAACCACTGTCTTGAGGTATGGTTGACATACAAAAAGCTGTCTACATTTAATGTGTACAGCTTGAGTTTGGAGATAAGTATACTCCCGTGGGACACAGAGAACAGAGTGGTGGTTGCCAAGGGGGGAGTGTGGGGGAGAGATGGAGTGGGAGGTTGGGGTTAGCAGAGGTAAGCTTTTATATATAGAATGGATAAACAGCAAAGTCCTACTGTATAGCACAGGGAACTATGTTCAATATCCTATGATCAGCCATAATAGAATATTAAGAATATATATGTATAATGGAACCACTTTGCTGTACAGCAGTAATTAACACAACATTGTAAATCAACTGTGTGTGCTAAGTCACTTCAGTTGTGTCCAACTCTTTGTGACCCCATGGACTGTAGCCCACCCGGCCCTTCTGTCCATGGGATTCTCCAGGCAAGAAGACTAAAGTGGATTGCCATGCCCTCTCCCAAGGGATCTTCCTACTCTGGGGTTCGAATCCACATTTCCTGCAGCTCCTAAACTGCAAGTGGGTTCTTTACCACTGAGCCACCGGGGAAGCCTCCCACCCCAAACAAATATATACTCATGAAAGTCTCACCACAGCCATAAATATATCCATCACCTCCAAAAATTTCCTCCCGCCTTCTTTATGTTCTTTTACCCTCTTAGCAAAATTTAAGTGTACCATACAGTGTTGTTAATTGTCAGGACCATGCTGTACATTAGATCTCCAGAACTCAGACATCTTGCAGACCTGAAGCTTTGGTCCCCTTGACCAATATCTTCCTATCCTTCTGCCTCCCACCCCCTGGCAATCCCCATTCTAGTCTCCGGTTCTCTGTGTTTGACTATTTTAGACTCCATATAAGTGGTATGACATAGTATTTGTCCAGTGTCTGGCTTATTTCACTTTGTGTCATGCCTTCCAGGTTCATCTGTGTGTTCACATAGGACAGAATTACCTTCTTTTCAATGCTGAATAGTCTTCCATCGCATATACCACTTTTCTTTATCCATTCATCTGTCCATGGACATTTAAGTTGCCTCCATGTCTTGCCTATTGTGCTAGAAACTTACATATATATCTCCTTCCATCCCCAAACTCCCAGTGGGCACAGAATGTGATGGATGTCTACTGGTTTTCCCTGCACTATTTCATCTTTCACTAACAGGGGAAGCATGACAGAGGGGAAATCATGTGATCCAAGCCTGGCCACACTGATTGGCTCTGCGATGGGCACACGACCAAGCTGAGCCAATCAGAATCATTCTTGTGTGTGTGTGTGTGTGTGTGTGTGTGTATGTATGTGTTTGCCAATACTACAAGAAGAGCCTCCCTCTTGCCACTGGATTTGCTCACCTAGTGCCCACTGTGAACACAGGTGGAAAATGCCTGAGGGAGATAAGGAGCCCCTGTGATAATGCTGAGTTCTGCATGCAGCTGTAGGAGATCTCAGATCTATTTCCTGGGTTCTCGTTAAAGGAACAGAAGCTCCAATACTTTGGCCACCTGCTGTGAAGAACCGACTCACTGGAAAAGACTCTGATGCTGGGAAAGACTGAAAGCAGGAGGAGAAGGGGACGACAGAGGATGAGATGGTTGGATGGCATCACTGACATGATGGACGGAGTTTGAGCAACTCTGGGAGTAGGTGATGGACAGGGAAGCCTGCGTGCTGCAGTCCATGAGGTCACAAAGAGTCAACTGAGCGACTGAAATGATTATTTAGTGTGTTCAAGCCAGTTTGACTTGTGTGTCTGTTGCTTTTATCTGACAGAGTGTGAATAACACTGACACATGTTTTCTCCTTGTGGTGCTTGACTCTGGGATGGGCAATTTTCATATCTTCCCACATAGGGTCCTCACGATCACCTGGGGAGGTATTCCATTTTGCAGACAGGAAAGCCAAGGCCCAGAGGGGTGAGGGAGCCTGGAGCAGATGAACCTACCAGTATGTGCTCAGGGACTCAAACCTGGTCCAGTGGACGATTTGGTGGCTCATCAAATTCAACTAGTCCAAAGATGAATTTGAGAACCCCCCTCCAAGCCTGATTTTCCCTTAGTGCCCCCATCTCGGAGATAGCACCTCCCTCAGTCTGGTGGGATTAACTGGAAGCCAGGTGTTCTTGACCCCTCCCAGCCTCACCAAGTCTTGTCCTCCACTGCTCCACAAGCCCGGAAGCAAGCAATTTACTCCTTCCTCTGTCCAACTCTCCACCTCTGCCCAAGCTGTCCTCACTTCTCAAAATCTTGGCCTTTTAGAATTGCCTCCCACCTGGTTCTCCTATGAAAAGTGGAAGTGTTAGTCACCCAGTCCTGTTCAACTCTGTGATTCTATGGATTGTAGCCAGCCAGGCTCCTCTGTCCATGGGATTTTCCCAGCAAGAACACTGGAGCAGGTACCCATTTCTTTCTGCAGGGGATCTTCCTGACCCAGGAATTGAACCCTGGTCTCCTGCATTGCAGGCGGATTCTTTACTGTTTGAGCCTCCAGGGACGGCCCGGTTCCCCTATACACACACTCATACACATTCCTGCCCCCTCCTCCAAATACGGCTCCCCTTGGCATCCAGAGGAGTTGGCTCAGAATGCCAATCTGGTCATAAAGCCTTGCTGGGAGAGTCTGTGTTTATTGATCTGATGGCACATTTGTCTCTGGGGAGGTTTTGAGAGTCATGCAACCCGTTGGTCCACCTGACTTTCAGGCAAAAAGTCAGCAAGGCCAGATCTGGGAAGGACACAGTCGCCTGCATTCTTAGCCGCTCTGTCATTTATTTAAAACAGATTTGCAAGCGCCTCTCAGGCCCTGTCCCCTGTGCTGGAGGTCGATGAAAAACAGCAGCCTAAGAAAACCTCACAGTGTACTCACAGAGGGCCCAACCCTGCACTCTGGCCTGCTCCTCCAGCAACTCTATGAAACAGGGACTTTTTTTTTTTTAATTTTTGGAAATCTGCTTTCTTCTCTTTTTTATTTATTGCCACACTGTGCGGCATGCAGGATCTTAGTTCCCCAGCCAGGGACTGAACCCATGCCCCCTGCAGGGTTCAGAGACCTAACCACTGGGCCACCAGGGAATTCCCCAAACAGTGATGATTACTCATTTCACTTTACAGAGGAGAAGGAAAAGATCCCTGTTCTCATGAAACTTATATGCTAGTAAGGAAGACCAACAAAAAGTCAAACATACACACGGGTGACATAATACAGAAAAGAATGGACGAAAGGTAATCCTTCGAGTCTGAGTCCAGAGGCTCTGAGATGCTTTCATCTCATCTCGCAGCCTGCAACCCAGAAGGCCAAGGCTGAACTCAGACCTCTCCCAAACTCCTTGGAGTTCCACAAGCCACCACCTTCTCTCCCCACACTCCACTCTGCCTTGAGGGACCTGTGATCACACCTCAGGTTAAAACTCCAAGGCCTGCCCCAAGCCCCTCTTGGGTTTAAGGGTGCACACACTGGAAGCCAGCAGGGCAGACCTCAGGGAGACACCTGCGCAGGCTTTGGAACTGGCTCAGCGCTGCTGGGGCAGGGAGTTTGAGGGTCCTGGACACCCAGGACATGGCCCAGAAACGCGGAGGTGGGGGTCCATGTGGGCATATCCCTCTGGCTCCACAGCTCCCTACCTTGTGTGGAGGAGCCTGGCTGGAGGAGGACTGGGACAGGCCCTTGCAAGTCACAAGGCCAGACTTGCCCAAGTCTTAAAAAGGCAGTTCGCTGTGCTCACAGCCTTCTGGTTCAGTGTGTGGAACTTTTGCTCTCTGCACCGTGAGCCTCCCCCATCTCTCTAAGTCTGCCTCTGGCTTCCATCCTGTATGGACTGAATGACGTCCCCCCACATTCATGTCCACTCAGAACTTCAGAATGTGACCTCGCTTGGAAGCCAGGTCTTTGCAGATGTCATCAAGATAAGATGAAGTCATACTAGACTAGAGTGGCTGACATCCTTATAAGAACAAGAGGGGAACGTCCCTGGCGGTTCCGTGGTTAAGACTGCACCTTCTGATGCAGGAGATATGGGTTCCATCCCTGGTCAGGAAGCTAAGATCCCACATGGCTGGCAGCCCAAATACCAAAATATAAAACAGAAACAATATTTTAACAAATTCCATATAGACTTTAAAAATGATTCACATTAAAAAAAAAAAGTCTGAAAAAAGAAAGAAGAAAAGACACACAGCAAGGCAGCCATGTGACAATGGAGGCAGTGACTGTGGTGATGTAGCTACAAGCCAGGGATGAATGACAAGGGTTATAGGAAATCTGCTGGAAGAAGCAAGGGCGGATTCTTTCCTAGAGCCGTTGGAGGGAGCATGGCCCTGCCGACCTCTTGACTTCAGACTCCTCACTTTCAGAATGCTGAACTGGTAAATTTCTGCTGTCTTATGCCTCCAGGTTTGCGATGGTTTGCCACAGACCCCAAAGGTCATGCACCTCCGCAGCAGGTCCTCCTTTCCCTTCTCCCACACCTGGTGTCAGGCTGGGGTAGGAAAAGACTGTCCCCCTTGCAATTCACCTTGGCAATCCCAGAGGCAAAACGTTCTTAAAAACCATCTTTTCCAGGAAAATTGGCAGCCCTGGAGAGAGGTTCTGGCTCCAGGGGTTTTTCCCCCACCCTTGAAGCAGGACCTCAAAGACTGTGGGCTCTGCTCTAACAGCTAGTTGGGGAGCCCCTCACCGCAGCCTGCCCCAGCCTCACGCACACCAGCCAGTGCCTGGGGCAACAGATGTCAACAACGCCTTGGGCTGCGACCACATGTGGTTTGTTGCTCAGCGTTCTAGTGGGAAGCTTGGCTGTGTTTGTTACAATTGTTAATGTTTGGCTATATTTAACCAAGGCCGGGGAGGTGGGGGTTATGTGTGCATGAGAGAGAGAGGGTGCACGAAGCTGCCAGGGGATCGCCTGACCTTCCCCGCTTGCCAAATTCAGATGACCAAAAAGTAAACTGAGCAACATGGCAGGTCTCTCTAGAAATCAGAGTGTTTGACTCAACAGCAAAGAGCTGCTGTTTATTCCGAACTCCATAAAATGAGGAGATTTCTCACCACCAGATGAAGACATGCTGTCATCAGGACTATATACTGTTTGAATGCCAAAGCCTCTGTTCATCCATCCATCTATGCACCTACCTATCCATCCATCCACATGTTCATCCACTTGTCCATCCACCTTTCTATCCATTCACCCAACATTTGCTAAATTCCCATTATAATTACTATAATAACAGTTCCCATTCAATGGACACTTTTAATGAGACAAGCTGTGTGGTAAACACTTTGCATACATCATGTTTAATTCTCACAGACAAGTCTATAAAATCGACCCCAACAGACCCGGTTCACAGAGTGAGGAAATGGGGTACAGGGAGGTTAGGTCACTTGTCTAAGACTTTATTGCTTACTGATGGTAAAGAATCTGCCTGCACTGCAGGAGCCGCAGGTTTGATCCCTGGGTCAGAAAGGTCCCCTGGGGAAGGAAATGGCAACCCATTCCAGTGTTCTTGCCTGGAAAATCCCATAAACAGAGGAGCCTGGTGGACTACAGTCCATGGGATTGCAAAGAGTTGGACATGACTGAGTGACTAATTTTTCACTTCTCATGGAAGATCAAATATGGCCAGAAATTCCCTGCTGCTCTTTCCACCAAGAGGCAGATTCTATTTCTGCACTCCCCTCATAACTTGCTTTGACTAATAGAATGTGCCAGAAGTAATGTTGTTTGAGTCCCAAGCCCAGGCCTCAAGAAGCCTGGCAGCTGCTATCTTTGTTGACTCAGAATGCTGACCTGAAGCCTCCACAAAAGGAAGCAGGTCTTGCACATTGGAATATGAGAGGCCAACTGAGGCCACCCAGCCAATAGCCAACACCAGCTGCCACACATCTAAGGGAAGACATCTGGACCTTCCTGTCTGGCTAATCCTCCAGCCAAGGGAACCCAATCAAAACCAACAAAGGAATCACCAAGCCAATCACAGAATCATGAAAAGTAATCCATTGTTGTTTTAAGCCATTATGTTCTGGGGCGTGTTTGTCATGCAGCCAAGGCACGCTGAGACATGTTGTAAGAGGCCAAGCTGAGATTTGAACCTGGGTCTCCCATTTCTAGAATCTGGGCCTCTCAGAGGCAGGGACTGTGGCCACACAGCTCAAGAGGATACAGCCCCTGAGTGTGGGCCACTCAGGTACAGAATCCTACAAAGACCCTTCTGGGTCATCCATGTGAGAGAAGGTGTTCTTGGGACCTTACACAGAGATCAGCTACCACACGCCCACCAGGGGACAGTCACTAAGCTAGGTGCCGGGTCTGTGGAAGCAAGCCACAATCTCTGATCCCAGGAAGCTCGAAATTTAGGGAAGAAGACAGACAAAAGTAAACCAGTAATGGAGTCACGACAAGTTGTAAAAAATGTTGTGAAAGAAACTAAGAGACCCTGAGGAGAGAAAATGATGGAATGAACTAAGTTTAGATCAGGTGGTCAGGAAAGATTTCCCAAGAAGGTGATGGTAAGGCCGAGTCCACCAGAAGGGTAGAGAGACAAGCAAAGAGTTACAGGAAAAATAATCCAAACTGAAGCAACGGCATGAGTGAAGGTCCTGAGGAAAGATGGAGAACTGGAATTTCGAGCAAAATTGGGAGCAGGGTGAGTAAGGAGAAGGGAGTGTGGGCCAGGCCAGAGCATGTGCTCCTGGAGGCTCTTAGGCTCTTATACACAACTCAGTTTATTTCCAGCAGCTCTGGAGGCTAGGAGCTCCAGGGTCAAGAACTGTGTTAGTCACTCAGTCGTGTCCCAAGGTCAAGGTGCTGGCCAATCCGGTGTGTGCTAAGGACCTGCTTCCTGCTTCTGGATCGTAGAAGGCCACGTTCTTGCTGTGTCCTCAGATGGCAGAAAGGGAGAAAACGATGTGGTGTCACTTTTATAAGAGCACGAATCCATCAATGAGGGCTCCACCCTCATGGCCTAATCACCTTCCCAAAAACCCACATCTAAATACCATCAGATGGAAGATGTGGTTTCAACAATATGAATTTTCAGGGGATGCAAATCCTCAGTCTAAAGCAGGAGTTACGGGACTTCCCTGGTGGTCCAGTGGTTAAGACTTACCTTCCAGTACAGGAGGCGCAGGTTCAATCCCTGGTCAGAGAGCTAAAATCTTACATGCCTCATGGCCAGAAAACCAAAACATAAAAGCAAAAGGAAAAACTCAGAAGCAGTATTATAGCAAATTCAATAAAGACTTATTTTTTAAAAAAGAAGCAGCTGTGAGAAACAACTGGAAAATTTTTCCAAGTGTTTTGGGAGAGTCTTGGGAAGTTTTGAGCAGAAGAGGAACATGATGTTATTTAGATTTCAATAGTTGTGGATGACAGATTGAAGGGAGGTCATGGAAGGAAGGACCTTAACAAAGATGCTGCTGCTGCTGCTGCTGCTGTCCAGGAAGATCTGTTGTTTGGGGCAGTGGCTGTGGAAGTGAGGAAGGGATTTGAGACATGTTGCGGAAGAAAAAAAAAAATCGATAGGACTTAGAGATTGGGTCAGGTGGGAAAAGAAGTATCTGATGTTAGCTTGAGCTGCCCCAGAAGCAAATGCTGAGACAAGGATCAGAATGGTAGACGTGGGGCTTCCCTGGTGGCCCAGTGGTTAAGAATCCGCCTGCCCATGCAGGGGACAGAGGTTTGATCCCTGGTCTGGGAACTAAGATTCTACGTGCTGCAGAGCAGCTAAACCCGTGAACTGCAACCACTGAAGCCCGTGAGCCAGAAGAAGAGAAGCTACTGCAATGAGAGGCCCGTGCAGCGCAGCCAGAGAGAAGCCTCCGCTCACCACAACTAGAAAAGCCTGCATGCATCAATGAAGACCCAGTGCAGCCAAAAATACAATTTTAGGTGGTGGAAGTGGTCTGGTGGGAGGAGATCGGAGGTAGCCTGGGTGGGGAGGAGGAGGAGAGACAGGAAAGAACACCAATGGAGAGGTGTCACGAAGCGCGTTACTTCTGCGGGCAGCCAGGGCTCGTTTCCACTGAAGAGCCCGGGGAGGCGACGGTGAGCATACGCCGCAGAATGGATCCTGCAGAGAGGTGAGGGAACTGGGGTATTACACACTACCTCCCTCCAGCCAGTGGTCAAGGGCTGGCTGTCACTGTTCAGAGTGTGTGTGTGTTAGTCGCTCAATTGTGTCTGACTCTTTGTGACGCCATGGGCAATAGCCCACCTGGTTCCTCTGTCCATAGGAGTCTCCAGGCAAGAATCCTGGAGTGGGTGGCCACTCTCTTCTCCAGGGGATCTTCGCTACCCAGGGATCGAACCTGGGTCTCCTGTGTTGCAGGCAGATCCTTTCCCATCTGAGCCACCAGGGAAGCCCAGTCACTGGTCGAGGGCTGGTTGTTATGCTTCGAGTAGTGACAACATACCTCATTTCTCCACATGGTTTCTACCTATGACTGGAGATTTCCATTCGCTCTTGACATAATTAGGTTCTATCTCTGTCCCACCTGAGGGTGAGCCGGACCACATTCTGCGACAGATACAGGGGTTCCCACTCAACCCCTAAACAGGCAACTCTGTACTTTCCTCCTAACTCACTGTGGCCCCCTCAAACATGGGACATGGATAATGTGATGTAAAATCCCTCTTTGTCCCCAGGCACCACCTCCGACGCTTGACAGCTGTGCCCCCATGGGCAAGTCACTCAACTTCCCTGGTCCTCAGTTTCCCCATCTGAAAGATCAAGGTGATAAGTGCATGCACCCCACTGTGTTCATTAAGGCCTTGTGTGATTGGAGTAAAGGCAGAGGAGGAGATAAATGCCGTTACTCCCGTCGTTAGCAGAGCACCTGGCTTGGTGCCTTTGTAAGGATATGTTGTTTTCTATTTTCCTTCCAAGCTAGAGGGCAATATACATTCCTTGAAACAAGGCAAACAGCAGAGGGGAGCAAAGAAAACAAGATCTCCTTCTCTGCCTTTACTCCAGTCGCACAAGGCCAGCCCCTTTGCACACACCCTGTGTGTCCCTGGAGGAGGTAACAGTGGTTATATTTCCTTCCAAACCATTCTCTTTGCACAGTCCTCCGTTTGCCTGTGTGTGACTTATTGCTCTCATTTGTGCAGCTATGAGTTCATTCCATCCATATTTCCCCAGGCCAGTACCATAGAAATCCATCTCCCTCTTTTTAGTGGCTTCCTAATGTTTCTCAGACAGCAAGGAGATCAAGCCAGTTAATTCTAAAGGAAAGCAGTCTTGAATATTCATGGGAAGGACTGATGCTGAAGCTGAAGCTCTGTTACTTTGGCCATCTGATGCGAAGACATGGTTCATTGGAAAAGACCCTGATGCTGGGAAAGATTGAGGGAAGGAGGAGATAGGGACAGCAGAGAATGAGATGATTAGATAGCATCACCGACTCAGTGGACATGAATCCGAGCAAACTCCAGGAGATAGTGAAGGACAGGGGAGCCCGGTATGCTGTAGTCCATGGGGTGGTAAAGAGTCAGACATGACTGAACAACAAAACAACCGTATTCCCCACTGGTGATAGACCTCAGTGTATTGCAAGGCATTGCCCACTCCCCTCCACTGATGGATGCTATTTAGGATGTTTCCAGTGCTTCCCTCAGCCATTCATGCTGCCCTGACCCCCTTAACATCCATGTCCTTGCTTCTATAGTAGGGGTTCTCTAGAGTGAGGTCAATGGGTACAGTTCTGTCTTCTTTAATAAAAATGTGCTGCTGAATGTGTGTTGAGTGACTGATTGTGGGTGGTCTCAACTTTATTCTGCTGTCTCTAGAAGCTCCTAGGTTCCTGACGGCCTCAGCAGGGCAGACATCCACTCGGGCCCACAAAAGGGACATGGTTTTACCCACCAGCAGGGAAAAGAAAGCTCTACATTCTGCTTTCAGAGCTTAAGAAAGACCTGAGGAAGGGACTTTCCTGGTGGTCCAGTGGCTAGGAATCTGCCCTGCAATGCAGGGGACGCAGGTTCGGTCCCTGCTTGTGGAGCTAAGATCCCACGTGACATGCGACAACTTAAGCCCACGTGGCACAACGAGAGAGCCCGCATGCCACAGCTAAAGACCTGAGACGGCCGAATAAATAATGTTTGAAAAAAGGAAGAAAGAGCCGGGGAAGGAGGAAGAACCAGGAGCACAGGTGGGCCCTGGAGGTGACCCCAGTTCTGGATTTTCACAGAGCCTCACTTCCTGACACGAGGCTGGAGGCTGTCTCCAAGCCGGCAGAGATGAAGACAAATGTCACCCTCATCCTTTGCCAGTGCTCCAGGGGACAGGCGGTGGCTCCAGTGGCAACACTAATGAGATTAGGAGACAGCAGAGAACCTGCCTGCCCTGGGGAGCCCCGCGGTCAGAGAACCCTCCAGATAAGAGTTCTGCGACCTGAGGATCCCGAAGGTGCAGCGCAGATTGAGCCCCTGTAGCGCCATGAGGTGCCACAGCACGCGGGCAGGGAGGGGACCTCAGTCCTCATTTACAAACGAGAGACTGAGCTGCGACCCCAAGGGCACTGCTGCTCCTGTCCCTACACGTGTAAGACGCGGGCTGTGGTAGCATGTCCAGCCTGCCCAGCTTGGCCATGAATGTTCAGCTAAGGCGGTGGGACGCAGCTGGTGCCAAGCGCACCTGCCCACCCCTCTCCCTGCCCCTGCTCCGCCAGCATCCTTGCTGACCATCCTCTGGGGTCCTTGATCTTCTCGGCTCCAGCACGCCATCCTTCTCCCCATCCCAGCCACCTGCACCGGGCCAATTTCTGATCCTCACCATCGCTGATAACTGAACATCACAGTAACTCCACCTCCACCGTCTCTCTAACCACTGCATCCTGGCTTCTGGACTGCTTTCCTCCCTGGGGGACCATTGGCGCCCAGAGCAGCAGCTAGCACATAGTAGGACCACAGAAATGATGTGTCAGATAGATGAACAGATGAACAAAGTTTTGACAGCTACTACTAGCAAATGAGAATTGCTACAAACTAGGCATACATTCCTGTAGGGAAATAAGGGAGAAGATCTTTAGAAAGGGGGTTGTCTTCCTGGAGGGTCAGCAGGAAGCAAAGCCCGAGGCAGAGGAGGTATTTAATGCCTGCACTGGCATGCAAGCATTCGTTTAAAACACACGTGCTCATAATAGCCAGGACATGGAAGCAATCTAGATGTCCATCAGCAGATGAATGGATAAGAAAGCTGTGGTACATATACACAATGGAGTATTACTTAGCCATTAAAAAAATACATTTGAATCAGTTCTAATGAGGTGGATGAAACTGGAACCTATTATACAGAGTAAGCCAGAAAGAAAAACACCAATACAGTATACTAACGCATATATATGGAATTTAGAAAGAGGGTAACGATAATCCTCTATGCGAGACAGCAAAAGAGACACAGATGCATAGAACAGTCTTTTGGACTCTGTGGGAGAGGAAGAGGGTGGGATGATTTGGGAGGATGGCATTGAAACATATATAATATCATATATGAAACAAGTTGCCAGTCCAGGTTCGATGCATGATACTGGATGCTTGGGGCTGGTGCACTGAGATGACCCAGAGGGATGGTACGGGGAGGGAGGAGGGAGGGGGGTTTAGGATGGGGAACATGTGTATACCTGTGGTGGATTCATGTTGTAAAGTAATTAACCTCCAATTAAAATAAATACATTTATATTTAAAAAATAATAAATCAATAAAACACATGCTGAGTATGTCCCTTGTGGTCCAGTGGCTAAGCCTCCATGCTCCCAAAGCAGGGGCCCCTGGCTCGATCCCTGGTCAAGGAATGAGATCCTACATGGCACAACTACAAAGATTCTGTGTGCTGCAACTAAGACCCAGTGCAGTCAAATAAATAAATAATAGTAAAGCAAAACATCTGAGTTGCAGGTGAGCAAAATAAACCTGTGATCACTCACCTAGAGCCAGACATCCTGGAATGTGAAGTCAAGTGGGCCTTAGGAAGCATCACTATGAACAAGGCTAATGAGGTGATGGAATACCAGCTGAGCTATTTCAAATCCTGAAAGATGATGCTGTGAAAGTGCTGAATTCAATATGCCAGCAAATTTGGAAACCTCAGCAGTGGCCACAGGACTAGAAAAGGTCGATTTTCATTCCAATCCCCAAAGAAAGGCAATGCCAAAGAATGCTCAAACTAACACACAATTGCACTCATCTCACACGCTTGGACACGACTGAGCGACTTCACTTCACACGCTAGTAAAGTAATGCTCAAAATTCTCCAAGCCAGGCTTCAGCAATATGTGAACTGTGAACTTCTAGATATTCAAGCTGGTTTTAGAAAAGGCAGAGGAACGAGAGATCAAACTGCTAACATCTGCTGGATCATCAAAAAAGCAAGAGAGTTCCAGAAAAACATCAATTTCTGCTTTATGGACTATGCCAAAGCCTTTGACTCTGTGGATCACAATAAACTGTGGAAAATTCTGAAAGAGATGGGAATACCAGACCACCTGACCTGCTTCTTGAGAAATCCATATGCAGGTCAGGAAGCAACAGTTAGAACTGGACATGGAACAATAGACTGGTTCCAAATAGGAAAAGGAGTACGTTAAGGCTGTATATTGTCACCCTGCTTATTTAACTTATATGCAGAGTACATCATCAGAAATCCTGGGCTGGAGGAAGTGCAAGCTGGAATCAAGATTGCCAGGAGAAATATCAATAACTTCAGATATGCAGATGACACCACCCTTATGGCAGAAAGTGAAGAAGAACTAAAGAGCCTCTTGATGAAAGTGAAAGAGGAGAGTGAAAAAGTTGGCTTAAAGCTCAACATTCAGAAAACTAAGATCATGGCATCCAGTCCTATCACTTCATGGCAAATAGATCAGGAAACAAAGGAAACAGTGGCTGACTTTATTTTTCTGGGCTCCAAAATCACTGCAGATGGTGATTGCAGCCATGAAATTAAAAGACATTACTCCTTGGAAGAAAAGTTACGACCAACCTAGACAGCATATTAAAAAGCATTCTTGATGAAAGTGAAAGAGAAGCGTGAAAAAGTTGGCTTAAAGCTCAACATTCAGAAAACAAAGATCATGGCATCTGGTCCTATCACTTCATGGCAAATAGATGGGGAAACAGTGGAAACAGTGTCAGAGTTTATTTTTGGGGGCTCCAAAATGACTGCAGATGGTGACTGCAGCCATGAAATTAAAAGAGGCTGACTCCTTGGAAGGAAAGTTATGACCAACCTAGATAGCATATTCAAAAGTAGGGACATTACTTTGCCAACAAAGGTCCATCTAGTCAACGGTATGGTTTTTCCAGTGGTCATGTATGGATGTGAGAGTTGGACTATAAAGAAGGCTGAGAACTGAAGAACTGATGCTTTTGAACTGTGGTGTTGGAGAAGACTCTTGAGAGTCCCTTGGACTGCAAGGAGATCGAGCCAGTCCATCCTAAAGGAGATCAGTCCTGGGTGTTCATTGGAGGGACTGATGCTGAAACTGAAACTCCAATACTTTGGCCACCTCATGAGAAGAGTTGAGTCATTGGAAAAGACTCTGATGCTGGGAGGGATTGAGGGCAGGAGGAGAAGGGGACGACAGAAGATGAGATGGTTGGATGGCTTCACTGACTTGATAGACTTGGGTTTGGGTGGCCTCTGAGAGTTGGTGATGGACAGGGAGGCCTGGCATGCTGTGGTTCATGGGGTCGCAGAGTCGGACACGACTGAGCGACTGAACTGAACTGAACTGAGGCAGAATTCCCTGACAGAGGTTTGCAGAGTTTGACCTTGTAGGATATCAGTGCCCGGTGTGTTCCTTGGATATTTCCAGGGTGTGTGTAAGGGCAGGGAGAATGCCCAATTTGTTTTGTGAAAAGGATCTTCCTGATTGCAACCCTTTGCCCTCTGTAATTCAGTGGTGCTGAGGGAGCCTGGAAAACTTCTGAGGATGACTATGTTTTAGAGTATGTCTGGGGAATTCCACGGCAGTCCAGTGGTCAGGATTCCAGGCTTTCACTGCCATGGCCCAGCCCTCCCTGATTGGAGGACTAAGACTGCACAAGCTGTGCAGTATGGCCAAAAAGGAAAAAGAAATTAAGGTACACTGGCTCCAGTATCCACTGAAACTGTCCCCTTTCATTTCTGGAAGATCAACCAGTGTTGAGCTCCAACCAACTGCCTCCAATGGGTCTCACCTGGAGGCAATCTTGGCCTGGATCCTATAACCTGGGATATGGGAGGCACCCACCTTGAATAGGAGTTTCTCCAAGGCCTCTGCTGGGGTTGGCAGGGCAGCAGGGATTTAGGGGTAGGTAGGGCAGGTCTGAACAGTTGTTCAGGTTTTAAGCCTTTCCACAGGCCAACCAACACAGCATTGGATGGCCAGTTTATACTTTCCTGTGCAGTCCTGGCAGTAATGAGATCAAACCACACTGGCTTCCGGGTTACTTTTACCATCTTTACAGCCCTGCAGGATAGCATTCTGGCTTGTCGAGCTCCCTCTGTTTCTTGGGTCTTTCCTGCAGGCCGTTTCTGGGATTTGTCAGTTTCTTCCAGATCAACATGGTTGCCTAGCATCATGAAGGTCTTGTTCCACAACTGGACTCAGCACGGATATCACATCCCACACAGGTAGACTGAAGGATCCTGGCTTTCATTCCTGCAGTGAATGTGGCCTGATCAGCCCTTCAAATTAGGAGCTGCCCCTCCTCTATGGACTTCCAGGGTCTCACATGCCCAAAGAGACCTGCCCCCCATATTGGGACAAGCCTGCCTGCAGGCTAGAATGATCCAGTCTATGAGGAAGTGAGGACCTTGTTCCCCCTCCTCCTCAAGTCCTATGCAGATGCTGCAGGAAGGCAGGCTGTGTGGTGATTTTGCTCATTTTCTCTGCCTCCTCCCCAGCCAGGGAAATCACCCCCACCCCCTCCCCCCAATCCCATAGCCAACCATGCTTGTATACTTTCCCTGGCCTTTTGCTGGATTTGGCAGCTACATCAATAACCTCAGTGGATGTTTATCCTCTCATCTGAACGTTCCCTGAACAAGGGCTGATGTGCCAGCTGGGATGTGGGTCATTGCTGCGTTTTTGTTTTCCTCTGTATAAGGGGGTCCTAGGGCATGAGGTGTGTTTGGTCTTTAGACTGTTAGTCACCACAACACCCTCCCCTTCTCTCTACTCACTTTCCCAGGGATTCCACCTCTTAGCCTCCAGTCAGGCTTTGTCACGAGTGCTTGGACCTTAATTCAAGGCAGCTCATGAGCTCCTAGCTTTGCAAACAGCAGGGTTCAGTTCAGTTCAGTTGCTCAGTCATGTCCGACTCTTTGCGACTCCATGAACTGCAGCAAGCCAGGCCTCCCTGTTTGTTACCATCTCTTGGAGTTCACTCAGACTCACGTCCATCGAGTCCATGATGCCATCCAGCCATCTCATCCTCGGTCATCCCCTTCTCCTCCTGCCCCCAATCCCTCCCAGCATCAGAGTCTTTTCCAATGAGTCAGCTCTTTGCATGAGGTGGCCAAAGTACTGGAGTTTCAGCTTTAGATTCCTTCCAAAGAAATCCCAAGGCTGATCTTCAGAATGGCTTCTATTGCCAGTCACATGCACAACTGGGTATTGTTTTTGCTTTGGCTCCATCCCTTCATTCTTTCTGGAGTTATTTCTCCACTGATCTCCAGTAGCATATTGGGCACCTAATGACCTGGAGAGTTCCTCTTGTGGTATCCTATCATTTTGCCTTTTCATACTGTTTATGGGGTTCTCAAGGCAAGAATACTGAAGTGGCTTGCCATTCCCTTCTCCAGTGGACCGCGTTCTGTCAGCCCTCTCCACCATGATCCGCCCGTCTTGGGTTGCCCCCACAGGCACGGCTTGGTTTCATTGAGTTAGAAAAGGCTGTGGTCCTAGTGTGATTAGATTGACTAGTTTTCTGTGAGTATGGTTCAGTGTGTCTGCCCTCTGATGCCCTCTTGCAACACCTACCATCTTACTTGGGTTTCTCTTACTTTGGGCGTGGAGTATCTCTTCATGGCTGCTCCAGCAAAGCACAGCCGCTGCTCCTTACCTTGGAGGAGGGGAATATTTCCAAATTATCATCCTGCTGTCCCATCTGCCTGCCAGCCCCGAAGAGAGCACCACAGGTGCTTTTCCAGCCTTAGTTCTCCTTTTAACTTTCCAGCTTGAGTTTCAGCCTCTAGTTGGGCACTGGTGCCCAGTGGTCTGCCCACAGCAGTGGCCAGCCCACACCAGGATATTCATCTCCCGTCTTTGCAGTGGTTCACCCTGCGTGGTTCCTCAAACAAGCTCACTAGACCAGCCTGCGTTTCCCAAGATTTCCCATGCAGGTGCCTCTTTGCCAAGGTCCATTTCTTTGGTCTCCTGGTTGGCTTGCCACCAACGTTGATTTGTCAACTGGGGGCAAAGACCCCCAGACTGAAGAAAGAGGCAACCACTCTAGATTGGAAGGTGGCAGGTTTAATAAGCAATGGGAACTTCCCGGACATCCAGTGGTTTAGACTAAGCCTTCCAGTGCAGGGGTGCAAGTTCAATGCCACATGCCGTGGAGTGTGGCCAAAAAAGTTTTGTTTTGTTTTGTTTTTTAAAAAGCAAGGGAACTTACATACAAGGCTTGTCATGGTGGAGAAAGAAGAGTAGGTCTCTGCAGCCACCCACCGGAATCTCAAAGTTTCTCAGTTCAGTTAAATTCAGTCCCTCAGTAGCTTCCGACTCTGCAACCCCATGAATCGCAACACGCCAGGCCTCCTTGTTCATTACCAACATGTTGCCCTCTCAAGCCTGCATGCTTGAAATAGGTCCCACTGGAGGAATCGTGGGCAGACTACATTCCAAGGACACAGGAGGGGTGAGCTGCCTCTGATTGCCTAACTCCAGCTCAAGGGTCAATTGGCAGTGACGCCTTCCAGAGAGCTCCCCCAACAATGATTCTGTAAGCATGTGAAACTGTGTCCAGATGTTTCAGGGAATTGTCTCAGTCTTTGTGGTTTGGGTCCTCTGGGTCCTCTCTTTTTTAAAATTTTATTTTTGGGTCCCCGGCGCGCCCAGGACTAGGGAGACAGGAGGCGCGTGGCTCCGGGGCCGCCCGCACGGGGCGTATCCGGGCCCAGGGCTTTGCGGCGGGCGCCGGGCTCGGGTAACCGCGCCTCCCGGTCCCCACCTCACCCCGCCCGCCGCCGCCGCCGCCCTATATGTGGGCCGACGCAGCCGCCGGGCCATGGAGCACGCCAGCCGCCAGCCGTCACCCACCATGGAGCTGGCCGAGAGGTTCCTGCTGGACGCGCTCGCCTACCTGGAATGCGCCCTGGGCCTCGTGTGCTACGTGCTGCTGAAGCTGGTGGGCTCGCCCTACGGGCGCTACGCGTCGACCAGCTCTGCCTTCGGGCTGCCGGCGCGGGCCGCCTGGGCCGTGCAGGAGCTGCCCTCGCTGGCCCTGCCGCTCCTCGCGTGCGCGGGCGCGCCAGCCGAGCGCCTCAACCGCTGGCCCAACTGCATCCTCCTGGCCATGTTCCTCGTCCACTATGCGCAACGGACCTTGGTTTTCCCGTTTCTGATCCGAGGCGGGAAGCCCATGCCGCTGTACCCTTTCCTGTTGGCGTTCATCGTCTGCAGCTATAACGGCTACCTGCAGAGCAGATATCTGAGTCAGTACCCAGTGTACGCGGATGACTGGCTCAGCGACCCCCGGTTTCTAACAGGTTCTGCCTTATGGTTGATTGGCATGCTGATTAACATCCACTCAGATCATGTCCTGAGGAACCTCAGGAAACCACGGGAGACTGGCTATAAAATACCAAGAGGGGGCTTCTCTGAATACATCTCTGCAGCCAACTACTTCGGAGAAGTAGTGGAGAGGTGCGGCTCCGCCCTCGCCAGCTGGTCCATTCAGGGCTGGGCTTTCTCTGTGTTCACCTTCTGCGTCCTGTTCACCAGGGCTCAGCAACATCACAAGTGGTACCATGAGAAGTTTGAAGATTATCCAAAATTCAGAAAAATCATGATTCCATTTTTGGTTTAAGTTTGTTATCAGTGGAATTATCTTTGACTTGAAACTTTCGATGATGTTTCTCTTGGGACCATGTAAATGAACTGATGTCTCTGTAATTTTTCTTGTACTTCATCTGTTTTAAGATTTGCTCTAGGATTTTTTTTTTCCTTTAGCAAATGTGTAAGCTGCCTAATAACAGTCTAATCAAACTGAAATCACAGACCGAAGTGTGACGTGACGCTGCCCACCAACCAGGTCAGGAACCTGAACTCCTCTGATTGGGGTCTGCTTCCACGGAGTGGGGCTTGGTGGCTCAAATGGGAAAGAATCCACCTGCAGGGCAGATGACCTGGGTTCTGTCCCTGGGTTGGGAACATTCCCTGCCAAGGGCATGGCAACCCACTCCAATATTCTTGCCTGGAGAAGCTCATGGACAGAGGAGCCTGGAGGGCTATGGTCCATAGGGTCACAGAGAGTCGGACACGACTGAGCGACTGATACTTTTCACTTTCCCTTTCCATGAACTGAAATATTTCTGTACCCCTTACACAACCTCTACAGCGTGAGTTTAAGGTCAAAGTGACATCCTCCTCCCCGCACTGGAGGCATGTTCTATCTTCATGTCCCCCATCCCGCTAGGTCAGACAGTTCTGGGTACCCACAGTGTACCCATAGTCTCTCACAATTGGGTGCTGGGCAGGCAGATAAGCTGGGCCTGGAGAGTCCCAGTGGAGGCTGGTACCAAAGGCCTCTGGCACCTGCTCCAGCCTGGTCCACCGGGTGACCTCACTGGGAGGCAGGGGGCCATGGGGCATTCTTCAGGAGTAGGCCGCTGTATCCCCCCCAGGAGGACTTCTGGTGGCCCTCATCTGGGAGCATGACGGTTCTCAGGCCAGCCCTCCCATCGCGTCCCTCACCAGGCGCTGCTGGCCTGGGATGGCTTTCCTTCCTCCTTTGCGGGAGAATTAGAATTTTTTCAGGAACTTTTTTTTTTTTTTAAGTACTTCTCAAGATTGCACACCTGCAACTTGAAGCAGAATTTCTTATTCTCCATGCTCCTAACTCTACGGAGATCAATGGCAGTAATAACGTTGACTAGGTATTGCCAGATATGTCAAAGGAGCCTCCCCTTTGGAAGGTTGTTGAGTCTCTGCTGTGAAAATGTAATGAACATGGCGAAGACCCCCTCCTCTCCTCTGTTGCTGCTGCATTTGCAGAGCTGGGAACTGGAACAGGGGTGAGTGGAGAGAGTTCCTGTTCGCTTATGATGGCTGACCATGCTGAGTGACGGGACTCCAAGACACACGATGTGGTGTCTTATGCATTCTTCAGCTGCTGCCTCTTGGCTGGGGGCATGCCCTCTGGCCCCTGCTCTCCGGGCCCCTGGGCACCGCATTGGGTCAGCCCCCTCTCCCCTTCTCCTGGTTCACCTTCCCCACCAGGCACTCCCTCCCCATGAGTGTTCATGTAGAAACTGTATTCTCAGCGGGGGTAGTTTGTTACAGTCTCTTAGGATTTTCTAAAAGCTTTTCCTGATGTGGTTGTCCTTCATTTTAACTAAAACTGGAATGCTCTTGCAGGGAAACTTTATGATCAGATAAACTTCGCGCTTCATTTTAACTAAAACTGGAATGCTTTTGCAGGGAAACTTTATGATCAAATAAACTTTGAACCTTTCTCTGACTGAATAACAACTTGACACTATGAAACAGTAAATATTTAGAGTGTCATCTGGAAAACTCAGAAATCTGAGCAAGCCTTAAGTGATTTGGGCCCTGGGTCCTGGAAGGCAAACCTGGCCAAGAAGAGGCTTGTCTGAGAATCAGAGAGTCTTGCTGGGGATTCTGCGTCTGTTGGCGCTCCTTTTTTGAGTGATCCAGAATTTGGAGTTCAGTGGAGATTTCACGCACAGTCCCTGCTTCACTGACATGCACTATTAGACACAGGAAGAGATCTCGATCTGTCTTGTCTGCCTGTCTTCCAATTATTAGACACTGTAACGTAGCAAATTATGACGTTATTGTGTTCATTATAAAAATAAAGGAGATTAATAAAAAAAAATTTTTAGTTTTGGCTGCACTGGGTCTTCATTGCTGTGAGGGCTTTTTCTAGTTGCAGTGAGTGGGGCTACTCTCTAATTGTGGTACATGGGCTTCTCATTTCGGTGTCTTGTTGCAGAACAAGGGCTCTAGGTTCAAGGGCTCAGTAGTTGTGGCAGAGGGGCTTAGCTGCCCCTTAGCATGTAGAATCTTCCTGGACCAGGAATCAAACCCGGTCTCCTGAATTTGCAGGCAGATTCTTAACCACTGGACTGCCAGGGAAGTCCTCGGTCCTCTCTTTAAAACGCAACTTAAGATGTCTCTTCAAGAAGACTGGTCTCAAGGCTTTTGTGGTACTAAAACTCTTCCATCATTGACTTCAGGACCATATCCAGATTCTGTGAGGCCAGAAGCTTGTACAGTTTGGGAGACCTCTTTATGACAAAAAACAAAATTAAGTGTGCAAGTGAGCATTTATTTAGTATGGGAACAGAAACCACAGCATGTTACTGTGGACTTTGGAAATTGATTTCCCTCCGTTTTGAGACCACCCTGGACAATTTACCTGAAATGTTCCTAATGGCAACCTGGCTTTGTCTTCCCACCGAGATTACCAATTCCAGCCTCTCCAGCACTCTTTGCATGCTAAGTCACTTCGGTCATGTCCAACTCTTTGCAACCCTATGGACTGTGGCCCACCAGGCTCCTCTGTCCAAGGAATTCCCCAGGCAAGAATACTGGAGTGGGTGGCCATTTCCTTCCCCATACCAGCACTCTTTCAGTTCAGTTCAGTTTAGTGTGTCAGTTCAGTTCAGCTCAGTTGTGTCCGACTCTTTGCGACCCCATGAATTGCAGCGCACCAGGCCTCCCTGTCCATTACCAACTCCGGAGTTCACTCAGACTCAGGTCCATCGAGTCAGTGATGCCACCCAATCATCTCATCCTCTGTCATCCCCTTTTCCTCCTGCCCCCAATCCCTCCCAGCATCAGAGTCTTTTCCAACGACTCAACTCTGCATGAGGTGGTCAAAGTATTGGAGTTTCAGCTTCAGCATCATTCCTTCCAAAGAAATCCCAGGGCTGATCTTCAGAATGGACTGGTTGGATCTCCTTGCAGTCCAAGGGACTCTCAAGAGTCTTCTCCAACACCACAGTTCAAAAGCATCAATTCTTCGGCGCTCAGCTTTCTTCACACTCCAACACTCACATCCATACATGACCACTGGAAAAACCATATCCTTGACTAGACAGACCTTAGTCGGCAAAGTAATGTCTCTGCTTTTGAATATGCTATCTAGGATGGTCATAACTTTCCTTCCAAGGAGTAAGTGTCTTTTAATTTCATGGCTGCAATCACCATCTGCAGTGATTTTGGAGCCCCTCAAAATAAAGTCTGACACTGTTTCCACTATTTCCCCATCTATTTCACATGAAGTGATGGGACCAGATGCCATGATCTTCGTTTTCTGAATGTTGAGCTTTAAGCCAACTTTTTAACCTCATGGTAAATTCTCGCCACTGAGTCTCCTCTCCCAGCCCCGCTGCCTTTTCTTCCGCCCACAGAGACCATTCTCTGGCAGATCTACTGAGCTCACACGCAGAGCTCTCCTCTTCTTCCTCTCTCGGGAAAACTGTCATATCACTGGTTCTGGGTGATGTGGAGAGCACTGCACGGGAGCCACGACACATGGCCTCTGTCCTTATCTTCCTAGATGTCCCTGGAACAAACAGGGCCTCAATGTTTCCATCTGTGAAACGGGGACTTGGACAGAATTGTTCCGTGACCAGATCCTTAGATTGGGAGGGCGTCAGGAGGGCTCTGGGGACGCCGAGCCCTAACTTAAAGGCTACCCTGTGATACATCCCTCCACCTCTGTCCCCGCGATTTATTAAGCAGGAAAGCCAGGTATTAGTTCCGCCTTTGCCGCTGTCTCCCGAGTGACCTGGCTGAAGCCAGTCTCTTCTCTGAGAGTCTGAAGGGCACCCGTTAAGCAGGCTTTCAAGCCCGCCTTGCCCTGCGTGCGTGCTAAGTCTCTTCAGTTGTGTCTGACTCCTTGCGACCCCATGGAGTGTAGCCCGGCAGGCTCCTCTGTCCATGGGACTTTTCAAGCAAGAATACTAGAGTAGGTTGCTGTTTCCTTCTCCAGCCGCTTTGTCTCACTCCGCCCAGTTTCGGTGAGGTTGGGTTTTGCAAACAAGTTTTCACGCACCTCCCACGCCTCAGAGCTCCGCCCCTTTGCAACCGCAAGCGCCACCCCCCCGCCCTGCCCGCCTTTAAATGAAAAATCTCGCGAGAATCCCTCACCGAACCAAAGCTAAGATTTTTGGCCTTTCTTAGGTTCCGTAGTTTCGAGTCACAGCTCCGGAACTTGTGTTAACGGGTCGTGGTTGGGGAAGCCTCCGTGGTAGTGCAAGCGGAACCAAAGCCCGGAGGTCTCAGTAAGTAGGACCCGAGTTTGAGTGTCCTCTTTTAGTCCCCTCCTCCAATTCCTTCAAGATGCTGGTGCAGCTCAGCAAGAACGCCCGGGATTTCTGGATCCCCACTCTTACGACACAGGGGCTCCTGCTCAGTTCCTCTCCCCACCCCAGGATTTTGATTCAATTAGCGAATTCACCGCTCTGAGAGATGATAAAACCGAGATTAGAACACAGCCCGGAGGCGCCATTTACCAAGCTCTGTCCCCTTCCCCAGGTTCCTCTCGATAGGCACTGAGAACCCCGTCCCTGCTCCAGGTCCCCCTCTCTTGGGTCCGAGTCCCGCTACAGTTTTCGGCCTCAAACACGTACCACCCATTCACCCTCGCCTCGTCTCCCCGACTGTCCGCAGGCCTGAGAAGGATGGCCGTATTCCGGTCGGGCCTCCTGGTGCTGACAACGCCGCTGACTTCCCTGGCCCCTCGCCTGGCCCCCATCCTGTCCTCGGCAGCCCGGCTGGTGAATCACACGCTCTATGTACACCTGCAGCCGGGCATGAGCTTGGGCGGCTCGGCTCAACCCCAGTCCAGCCCCGTGCAGGCCACATTTGAAGTTATCGATTTCATCACGCACCTCTATGCAGGCGCCGATGTCCACAGGCATCTGGACGTCAGAATTCTGCTGACAAATATCCGAACCAAGAGCTGTCTCCCTCCCCTACCCACCTCAGTCCAGAACCTGGCCCACCCGCCGGAAGTGGTCCTGACTGACTTCCAGACCCTGGATGGAAGCCAGTACAACCCGGCCAAGCAGCAGCTCGAGCGCTACGCCACCAGCTGTTACAGCTGTTGTCCGCAGCTGTCTTCAGTGCTGCTGTACCCAGATTATGGGCCTGCGGAGCCCCCCGCGGGGTCCCTGGGCGTCCTCCTACCCTCCACAATCAGGCCAACCTCCTCTGTGGCCAGGTCTGCAAAGCAGCCGGTGCGTGGCCACCGGCGGGGGGCTGTGGGCGGCACCTTTGACCGCCTGCACAATGCCCACAAGGTGTTGCTCAGTGTCGCCTGCATCCTGGCTCGGGAGCAGCTTGTGGTGGGAGTGGCAGACAAAGACCTGCTGAAGAGTGAGTGACAAGAGACTCCGGATCGGGGCGACCTTATCCTCCCCCTGCAGGCCAAGACTGAGGAAGGGGCGCCATCCAGTACTTCCCACCCCTCCTAAATGTCACAGTGCCTGGAGCTCAGTTGCCACTAAGGGGATATGTTAACTGAATAAATGCAGATTTTTTGGTGTGCGGTCTAGTCACCATTCAATCAGGATCCCCCAAATGTGGAGCCAAAGAATCTGCACTTTTAAACAAGTTCTCCAGGTGATGAATCCTAAAGTCTGAGCCCCTGGGAATAAATGGATGAGTAAGTTATAGATAGCAGTGCCAGGGGCAGTAAGAGGAGGCTCTCGAAATTCTCTCGCTCTTGGGAGTTCTTAATCTGACACCTCCTGGCACTGCCAGTTCTCTGCATGTGTGCCAGCCCTTACAGTGGTACTGTGCTTGCCTGCTGCCTCCTCCTCATAGGCCCCTTCGTCCTGCCCCCACCTCCCCTCTGGAGATTGGATGCTTAGGGACACTCTTCCCCAAACTGGGCCACCCTCGTCCTCCCCAGTAAGAAGATCTCACTGTTCTTGTGGGCTCCTTCCCCAGGCAAGTTGCTCCCTGAGCTGCTCCAGCCCTACACAGAACGCGTGGAACATCTGAGTGAGTTCCTGGTGGACATCAAGCCCTCCTTGACATTTGATATCATCCCCCTGCTCGACCCCTATGGGCCCGCTGGCTCTGACCCCTCTCTGGAGTTCCTGGTGGTCAGCGAGGAGACCTATCGTGGGGGGATGGCCGTCAACCGCTTCCGCCTTGAGAATGTAACCCCTGAGGGCAACTGGCAGAGGGAGTGGAGGGGGATGGGGAAGGCCACTGGGAGCTGTTGGAAGTACCGTGACCCCAGAGGAGGGAAGAGAGGGCTGAAGGTGGTGGGAAGAGGCAAGGAGGAACTGGTTCCCAGCTTGCCCTCTGAGGCAAGCTCCACCTCTGGGGCAGGCAGGGGAGGAGGTGATAGATTTGTCCTTGTCCATCTCACCCTTCCTCTATCCTCACTCTTCCTTTGCTTCAGGACCTGGAAGAGCTCACTTTGTACCAGATCCAGCTGCTGAAGGACCTGAACCACAAGGAAAACGAGGAGGACAAAGTCAGCTCCTCCAGCTAAGCAAAAAAGACACAGATGTATTTTTGCCACTTTTATAATATTGTTTAGAGTTTAAGATTTGATTATTTCCTATATGGCAGCATTCATAGATGCTAAGCTGCAAATCTGTGATCTCTTGTTAGTGAAACAAAAGACATATTTCAAACATACTGTGATAATTGTCACATCTCCTTTTCCACTTCAAAACTGCTTTGCATCTCTATTCTTCTTTTGCCCTTTTTAATTTGAAATTTCTAGGTATGCCTTCATCTTATCCTTATTATCTCATCTTCTTTCATATACATGTCTCAATGCTGGGAGGTCTTTCCTTGTTTAAAATAAGCTGGTCCTGTTATTCTCTTGCCCTCCTGCTCTCCATTCTGTACCTGTTCTGCCTTGATTTATGCTCTAAAAGACGTGCTCCCAAGGACCGTACTCCCAAGGTCAGGGCTTGGTGCTGCCCAGGTTTAGATGTTGTTGTGTCAGCGGAAGGCAAGAAGAGGAGGTAAGAGGCTACAGGCGGTCGAGCTTTTGCCCCACCTTCCCTCTCTGCTGTGGCCATGTTTCTCTCAGCGGCTGATTGCTGCATAGCCTCTGTGCCCACTGGGGCCCTCTCTTTCTTTCCCTCTCATCTTCAGATCTACAGCTGGGAAGAGGGAAAACATTCTTTGTTGGTTTATTTACTGCTACTTAAACCTTTGAAAACAGTCTTTTATTTTACATTATTTGATAGAATGCTAGTGATCATCTTTCCTGTCCTGACAACTCATTAAAAAACTACTCATTTTCTTAAGTCATAATTACATATCAATGTATCTCTCCATATCTATCCATCTAACTTCTTCCTTTTATCTTAAGCTCTCTTGCACAGGGAAACCCACCATTTCTAGAAGTAAAGTGAATATAATGTGACTTTGACACTCAGGTACAATTATTCCTCTGACATTCCCCTACGACCTTCTGTAATCTCAAGCCAATGATACTATTCATGACCTCCTTCTTAATATTTCTTAGGTGATTAGCCCTGATCATCACATGTTTAGAATGCTCTTTTCTCCGTTGTTCTCCTGTAATTCCCTTTCATCTTTCTCTTTTTATGGGTCTACTGTCTTTCCTCTTTCTCTTCAGTGTGACACTTTTCAAAATTCTCCTCATCCTTCAGGTACTCTCATGGACCTAATGATCACAGATAAATCTCCAAACCCATGCCATTTGCTGAATTCTGTATCTCATTTAACTGTATAACACTTTGACCATCACTCTTTCTCAAAACCTTAGAATCATCTTAACTTCTTCTTTTCTCCCTTTTCATAAACTCAAATGACTTATTTTCACATCTATCTTAACGTCTTTGTCCTTTCCCTCTTCCTTTACTCTAGTGAAGGCTTTATTTCTTCTGCTGATATCTTGTATTGTTAATATTATAGGTATTTCCTCCCAGATCTTTCTAACTACATTTTTTCCTGGGTATTGCATCCTACTACAGTGCTATGATCCCACTGCTCAAGATTCCTTACTGGCTCCCTGTGACATAAATCTAGATTTCTAAATGTGATGCTAACGACTCAACTTGATTTGGCCCCAATGTGAGTCTCCAATTAATCTTAGCCTTCACCAATTTCCTAACTCACTTCACTGTTTTTTTTTCTCAACCTGTCCCCTTCAAGCTGGCAAAACTTTCTCCTCTAAATTCATTTCTCAAAAGCATGTCTATATTTGAGACTTAACACTAACCACGCTCTACTTGATCTCCACTCAAAATGAGATTTTTTTTTCCTGCAGTACTCCAACAACAAAAATATCAAATTTAAAAAATTATTAACTGCATTCCTTTATAGATATGAAAAGTGTAAATCTTATCTCATATATTATTTTGTGTGCAACAGATGATACAAATTATATTATCACTGTAATCCTCAAATGTCTAGCAAAGCACCTAGAAGAATGAGGACCTTCATCTAATTACAGTAACTTATATTTGGATGGGTTCAGCTCACTAGGGCTCACTGAGATGCTTCTATGAATATCGCCAGATTCCCTAAATTCTCAGCCTTAAGTCAATTACCTAATCTTGGTAATGCTCTCTTCTGTTGTAACCAAAAGCAATGTTGGTGATTGCTCAATGTAATTGAATGTGCCAAAGTTCAGTTGTTCTGATTCTCCACAGACTACCAAGACAGATGGTCAACTGGCGGGAGCCCAGAAACACTAGTTCTACCTATTAAGAACCATCTAAACAACTAAATCTTACGAATCCTGCCATAATGATTATGTTTTATTATGACAATTTGCTGATAGTCACAACCATTTTCAAATAACAGTATTTCTTAAGGACATGTATTTGGATGGCTGAAAATACTTTAGAACTTAAAAACAGCCCTTTATTTTACATTATTAGATAGAATGTATCTACTGTCTTTTAGAGTCACAACATTATAATTTCTTCTTCCCAGCTTTGCCACTACTTTTACTTTGACATTTTTAGCTAAGAGCTTCATTATGTGGGAGGGGACACTCTACCTTGAACTGTTTCAATTTAGTCTTGATTTAAAAATACTAAATTGGAAACTGTGCAATAAAGGACATTTACATCCTACCAAAGTTATAAGTCAGTCAGTCAGCAAATAAGAGCCCAAGTACCAGAGGCAGATAATACAAGAATCCAAAATGAATTCTATTCTCAGAGGTGACAGAGTACTGATTCTCTAGCATGCTTGGAGGAGGCCCTGAGGTTAGATCAGCTTGGAGAGAATTTCCTGTTTTGCTGCATGAAATTTCCATGATGAAAATGGCAGATGGGAGAAGAAAGGGGGAAGAAAAGAATAAAATAAATGAAAAAAAAATACCTCACAAAAGTTGCATGGTTTCAAATTCCAGATAGAGTTTTAAATAGAAATAAGTAAAACCACATTAACACGAGATAGCCCTTTCAATTTGGGTTTTATTTTCACTATGGTGAGCATGTTCACACATGCATTTAAAAAAGGTGAGAATTGAAAGAGTAATTTGATTCAAAAAGACTATTAACAAAGAACCACTTATATCTAAAGTACAAGATGTTTGTGGTCAAGAACATCTATCATAAGAATATCTAAATTCTAAAATGTGACTAGTCTGATTGTACCAGCTCAATTTATCATGCAATAATAACAATAATACTGGTATTTCTGGGACTCTGTTTAGAAACAGTGACAAGTAATGGTTACATAATTTTAAAAATCTAAAATTTAGTTTTTTAATATTTTGATTCAGGCCTTCTCTTGTTCACTTGACTTGTTAAGGTCATGTTATAATGTCAATAGATCTGAAAGTTTTTTTTTAATAATGTGAATGGGATTACTTATACTTTCTTATTTCAGCAACATAGCAAATCCACA
>SJYC01105256.1:0-17750 GCA_006408675.1 Madoqua kirkii
GAAATATAACCATTTATTATGAGTATTAAATTCCTATTTGTTCAAATATCTACTGTATTATTCTCATTCGAGAAATATTTTAAAACAAGTAATGATATTAACTATCCAATGGCTGCTGTGTGTAAGGTTAAAAATTTTAGAAGTAAACACAAAAGTATAATATCATAGGAAATCACACTCTCCAATGTCTATAATATTTTTAAGATTAATTTAAATAAGAAAAAAACCCAATACTCCCCAAAAGATGACGAAGAATATCAGTTTTTCCAATAGCAGATTAAAAAACCACAGGGTGAAAAATTCGTGGCTGTAAAACTGTGAAGGTTTTTATTCTTAGAAGATATAAATCAGGATTACTATTAGGTCAAGAGCATTACACAGAATTTTAAAGAGAGCATTAGAGGGGGAGTAGCTGGCAATCCTTAGTGTTTGTAGTCTAAAAGCAAATTAGATTTGCTTTTTTCCACCATCGAATATATCCCCAGAGTTAGAAAAAAATATGATTTTCTTCCTTGCATTTTTTTCTCTGAATAAACAATTAATGAATAGTAAAACCATCCACCACCCTCATGAAGGCTTTTGTCTAGGAAATATTTGTGAGCTCTTGTCACGCATTTCAGGTACCAACTTCACAAACTTATCTAATTGGTCTGGTGCTTATCTTTTTCTCACTGTACTAGTCTAGCATACATATATATATATATTTTTAAACAGGATGGCTCTGTGTTGTATGTCACTTCCAATGTTTACCGTTTTTCTGTTTTTTAGAATCTTGTAGAACACACTGAGGGAGGGAAATTTTTCAAAAATGAAAGAGGCTGCAGGAAGGGTTAGAAAGGGTAGTGGGAACAGCAGAAGGCAGCCTCTGGGTCGTGACAATACAATGCTTCTAGATGACAAAACTGCTTGTTTCGCTAAATCCCATACGGGGAGGACCACGCTGGCTGTTACTGCCTACCTTCTCAATAGGGTTGCCTGTCTCACGGTCAAGTCAATCCTCCGGTGACCGATATGGATCATCAAGATGGTTGAACTGACTCCACTGTGCCTGACAGTCTGTTGGCTGGGACACACATTCCCAGCAAGATATGCACAGGAATATTAATTATGAAGACAAGCCAGAAGCAAGAGACTGCGCGCTGAAAACTCTTGCAGAAAGCCGAAGTCGTCTCAGGCGGAGTTCCCGGCAGGCTCCGCAGCGCTCCTGCTCACTGAGCACAGGCGGGGCCGTTGCCCTGCTGCTCTATGTTAATTAGAGAATAAATAAGTGGCCAACTGGAGTCTGTGGGCATATGTTGGTCAACTGTCTCTGTCTAATTAGGTTGTAAGCCCACTGGGCAGGCGCCTTGTTTAAATTTATGTTCTGGAAAGCACTTCGTGCCCTTGTTGAGACCCAGTGAATGTGAGAGACTAGGGCAAATGACTGAGGTTTAATAAGCAAGAAAAAACTTCTCAGAATGTGTGTGTGTGAGAAAGTGTGAAAGAGAGAGAATATGGTATCTTGCAGAAAGTTAACTAAATCCTTTGGGCAAAGAATGGAATTTTACTTTTGATGATATAGTTTAGTCACTAAGTTGTGTCCAACTCTTTTTGCAGACTCTATGGACTGTAGCCAGCCAGGCTCCTCTGTCCATGGGATTCTCCAGGCAAGAATGCTGGAGTGGGTTGCCATTTCCTCCTCCAGAGGATCTTCCCAACACAGGGCTGAACCTGCATCTCCTGCGCTGGCAGACAGATTCTTTACCACTGGGCCACCAGGGAGGTCCTTACTTTCAATAGAAGTATGCTAATATGTAGCTCTATAATAAACATACTATGTTATAAAATTTGTATATTATTCAATAGTTTTGTAATTTAATAAAATCAATACTATATAACATGATATATATAATTTAGAAATGATGTCAAGCATTTACAAATGTAATAAACATAAACATCAAATGGAATAAATATTAATTTAATTTGAGTTGGAAAAGATTCTTGAGAGTCTCTTGGACAGCAAGGAGATACAACCAGTCAATTCTAAGGGAAATCAGTCCTGAATATTCACTGGAAGGACTGATGCTGAAGCTGAAGCTCCAATACTTGGGCCACCTGATGCGAAGAACTGACTCATTGGAAAAGACCCTGATGCTGGGAAAGATAGAAGGAAGGAGGAGAAGGGGATGACACAGGAGATGGTTGGGTGGCATCACTGACTCAATGGACATGAGTTTGAGCAAGCTCTGAGAGTTGGTGATGGACAGGAAAGCCTGGCATGCTACAGTCCATGGGGTCACAAAGAGTTGGATGACTGAGCGACTGAACAACAAATCTGAATATTTATACCATATATTGCATGTGTGTGTGAGTATACGTTATACATATAAGTGTGGGTGTGTGCATTTGTGTTTACAGACAGCAATAATGTACTGTATGGTGCATTTAAATGGGTGCATAGTTAACTAAGTATTCAAACATTCATTAAAATGTCTAAACAGTAGGGATTCTCTATATTTTTGGCTGTGTAATTCAGGAAGGTCTCTTGTCTTCTCCTGTGTCCTCTGATGTCTGTCACTCCATCGTGTCTGTTGCTCTTAGTTCCAGAACAGTGTGGTTAATTGACAGCAGCAAAGGGCAAGAAAGCAGAAATTAACATACACACTAAACTAATAATGTTTATTGGACTGTTTGTGTTTAAAGATTCCTTCTTTGCTACGTAGTCATCATTTACTTCTTTGAACACCTACAGCTTTAAATAATATACTCTCTTCCATTTCCAAGTGTGTACATGTGAATGCCTTTGTCTGATACACAGTTTTTTTCCTCAAGAGGCTATAAGATAGCCAAGGATAAAGACCAAACCTTATTTTATGTTTCCAACATTCCCCTTTGTTGCCAGCCAAAGTAGTTTCCAACAAATACGTGTTTATCTACTATATATTTTATGATTTCTACATTAAGGCAAATTTGATATTTCATGAATACTTAAACTGCTTTATCCTTTATATTTTGATAAGTGTTAGCATATACATAACAGATAAGGAATAAAGCAGTGGTTCTGGCAAGAAGAACCTGGCGTAATGTATTTATTCATGTTCATTTCTAGAATGTAGGTATTAATGCCCCCCAAACACTGATATGATTAAAAAAATATTGGCTAAAGCACCTACCTTTTACATTGTCTCCCCCTAGATTTAAAGAATTTGATATTTTAGAATATAATCAAAATGTATGTTGGTTGTAAGGCCGATTTTATATTTTCTTCCCTGGATCTCTTATGCCACCTGGTAGAGATCCGCTGAAGGTGGAAGGCAGGCATTTGCGGAGATAGAAGTTATGACAAAGAAGGCCTGTGGTTCGGTTATTGTCCTCCTTTATATTTGTTGAGAATAAAGTGAGGTTTATGAATTATTAGATTACTTTATTCACTTAGGCATTTCCTTTTGTGCTACATAGTTTGAAGCAGGCACCTGCACATATCAGTTTTGCCTGATAGAGTATCCACACACTGCTTATTCAGTCTTCATCTGAAAGCTTTTGTTCCCTGTTGCTCTTGCCTTACTGCCCTGTCTGTTCCTTCTTCCTTCTCACAGTGAAAACCACCAGCTTGCAAAGTAATGCTTTAGACTCCCAGGAATAATTCTAGGAAAAGAGGGCAAATTCCCCCCCCTCAAATAATCCTCAGACACTCCAAAGCAAACCAAGAACTCACCTGTGAAAAATAAACTCTTGCTTTATTTCTAAATCCCTGTCTTGGCCTCATTCTGCTCTTCTCCTATCTACCTTCCATTAACTATGTGGGGAAAAAAAAAAAAAAAAAAAAACACTGAGCTTTAGTACACTCTGCTTACCTTTTTACAAAGTACCTGACCATGTTCTGGTAACTCTCTGGATATCAGCATCACCTTCCACAGCTCGTATGCCCTTGTTGATCTGCCCCCAGAGACCAGAGAATAGTAACTTCCCACAGCTTGGTGACTGCGGTAGAGCTTCTCAGTGAGAGCACCTGCCATTGGCTACTGTCCCCCTGGATTTCCAAGCTTAGCTTTCCCTAGAACCCTAATATTCTTTCCTCTTCACAGACACAGATTTGTTACTTTGTTTCAGGCTTTGTCTGTCCTTCACTTTTCTTTCCCCAGAATTAGCCAATCTTGGTTACTAATTTTTCTACTTTAATATCTCCTTGGATGGCACACTTGCGTAGTGGATATGCCTTTTTAAATCGACAGAAGTATCAAGAGTTGGTCTAGACTGGATGCTACCCACCTGTCCTTTCCTTTTTAATTTGTGTAATTCCTTCTAATCTTTATTTTTTTAATATCCTCCTCAATAAAACCTTGTAAAATCAGTTTAAAATCCATCAACATTCCATGAATCCTCCAAATAAAATCCATCTTTACCTCACTTTCTCTTTTCAACACTCCAGCCATCAGTGTTTTGTAAACTTAGATACTACCTCCCCAATTAAACAGAATTTCCTAAACAATGATAACTAAAATTATTATTGCAACTTTCATCTAAGTGTGACTATACACTAAGACCTTAGATAGCCACTTTCTATTCATTATCTCATTTGCATTTTATGACATCTATTTGTAATAAGCATTATGTCCATTTTTAATGCAGAAAATGAGCATTATAGAGAATAATTTCCTTGACCAATGTCCTCTTCTGCTGCTGCTAAGTCCCTTCAGTCATGTCCGACTCTGTGTGACTCTGTAGAGGGCAGCCCACCAGGCTCCCCCGTCCTTGGGATTCTCCAGGCAAGAACACTGGAGTGGGTTGGCATTTCCTTCTCCAATGCATGAAAGTGGAAAGTGAAAATAAAGTCGCTCAGTCATGTCTGGCTCCTAGCGACCCCATGGACTGCAGACTCCTCTGTCCATGGGATTCTCCAGGCAGGAGTACTGGAGTGGGGTGCCATTGCCTTGATAGCATACTCTTTCCATGAGAATATTTTTGTTTTAAAAATATGGATTAAAAATGATATAATAATAATTCATTCATTCATGTTTAACAAGGAATAATCTTCCAATGATTTGCTTAACAAAAAATAAAATGGTAAACTACCAAAACAAGCAAACAAAAATAACAGTTCCACCAGAAAGCAAAAATGACTTTCTTTTCTAAGACAATGTCTATACAATATCAAATATACTAATCAGATAGATGTCATGATGGGGATAGTAGGCCTGTTTTTCTTTCAAAATCCTGATGAAGCCACCAATGAAAGAAAATGAAGTCACAAGGATAAAAATGGTTAACTCAGCTCTTAATCTCCTTTTCATTTTCTCTGAAATATTTTTAGTATGTAGTGTTAGGTCCAAATGGACTTAAGTTATTTATAAATTATAATGGTAAAACAGACACCATGACTTTATTCCTGATTTCACGTGCACAGAAAAACATCATTACGTTACTTGTGGGATTTTCTCTATCTTTTTCTTTATTTATTTTTGAGATGACATTTTTAGGATTGTGAGCAGGTAATTGGTTTTCTGTAATAAGACTCTTTTTCTTGAATAACTGATCCAACAAGTAATATCTTGAAGAAAGTGAGCTACCTGGTGTGAGGTACAAGCAGATAGGATGTGGAAAGTGTTTGAAAAATAATTTGCCAGATTATTTTAAATTTCTGAGTGGCCCAAGATTGAGACTTCTAATTCCTATGCCAAATTTCATTGCCTTTTCCTATTGGTGTACCCTGGAAAATGGGCTCAGAATCAAATTTCTTCGTTTCATACATATTAAAATTAATTATTTACATATACAAAGCAGTGTTGTGGGTGTCAGTATATAAACAGTATTGAGAGAGACAAAGCCCCTAACCTCACAGTACTTACCTTCTAGTAGGAGAAAGCAATTAAATTCTTAGACGACTGGCAAGATAGGCAATATTTAAAAGAAAGTAATGGAATAATGTGTTTTTAGATTGGCAAGTTAATAAACTAAAATATCAAATGAGCGCTGTTCAGTTACCTAGTTGTGCCTGACTCCTTGCAACCCCGTGGACTGCAGCACGCCAGGCCCCCCTGTCCCCCACCATCTCCTGGAGTTTGCCCAAGTTCATGCCCATTGCATCAGTGATCAAATGAGACATTATATTAATTTATTAAATTCTCTTCTATATCTTGCCCTCTTTTTCTTCAAGCATAGTATATTTTTCATCTTTACTCTTAAAGAAAAATTTCAATATATTTTTAGATGAAATAGCACATTCCCTTATAGACAAATTATATACTCTGTAAATAACCGCAGAACTCTGAGAAAGTAAGTTTGTTACAGGTAAACTGAGAGTGAAGATCAATAGTTCATTTACATTGATCTTCAGAAAAGTTGTTGAAGTTGTCGAAATGGAATATATGTTGAAAGACTGGTAAAGACCGTCCAGAGGAAAATAAAGAGCCTTGCTTTACTCATGGAGGCTGATGAATCAATTTATCCCTCAGGCAATGATATGAATATGTCACCTCTATAGATCTTCCTAGGTGATTTGGTGCATATAAAGAGCAGTATATGTTTTCCTTATTGATTAGACAGGTTATATTAAAATCAGCATCTCTAATCAATTTTTAATCCAGCAAAAAATAATGGAAAACATACTGAAACATTACCTCTGCTTTAAAAGATATTAAGGGGAAAGTTAGTAGTCCCCATCAATTGGTCTTCTTTATGCAGAGTAGCTTCCATGCCTGGTGAACAGTGGAATAATTAGGCCATCTGCTGGCAGGTGGGAAATAGGCAACCTTTTTCATCCAAACTCAACTAAAGCCTCCTAGGTGGTATTTCAGGCTTTAGAAGGTTATTGTTGGTTTTGTTCCTTGCCTACATTTATCTGTAGTCTTTCATTTTAAATACTTTCGGTCACGGTAATTTAACTTCATAACTTAAAACCTTTCTAACTGAGGAGCTACAACATGAATGCAACCATAGTGACTGCTTCATTTGTGTATTTATTACATATTGAAGATCTGTTATGGGGAAGGCAGCATTTTAAACATTAAGGATGCAGCAATATACAGGACAACTTTTTTACCCCCACAGAATGAATATTCTAGATGGGCAGGTGTTAACTAGTAAAGTGATAAAAAATAAATTTTTTTCTTAAAGAATGAGTAAACCAAGCTAGAGTGTTTGATAGTTTATATCAAACTCTTTGCGACAGTCCATGGAATTCTCCAGGCCAGAATACTGGAGTGGGTAGCCTTTCCCTTCTCCAGGGGATCTTTCCAATCCAGGGATCAAATCCAAATCTCCTGCCTGCAGGAGGATTCTTTATCAGATGAGCCACAAAGGAAGCCCAAGAATACTTGAGTGGGTAGCTTATCCCTCCTCCAGGGGATCTTCCCGCCTCAGGAATCGAACTGGGGTCTCCTGCATTACAGGCGGATTCTTTACCAACTGAGCTGTGAGGGAAGCCCACATAAAATGATAAAAAATAAAATTTTTCCTTAAAGAATGAGCACACCAAACCAGAGTGTTTGATAGTTTATAGTAGACGCTGTAGTATTTCAATTTAGTTTCTAGAGAGAAAGACAAGATTCTTGAATCTTTGTTTTGGAAAATACTTATTCTGTTAGCCAATATCAACCGAATTGAATAAATGTTGCTAAAATTCACATCTGAGAGTTCTCGGCCCTTGTAAATTTGACTGAGTCTACTTCCAGTGATCTTCCCAAATTGCAGCAATCCGCGGAAATGACATATCACTGTAATAGGGGATTTTAAGCAGTAGTGACTAACTCTCTTTTCAGTATGAAGGGCAGAATAGGACACTCCAGCCTTGAGGATATCTGCATTAGGTCATCCTGAATATAATTCACTGATGCTATTGCTAAGGCTTCTGCTAACACAATGGAAACTGTTCTCCAGGTAAATTGAGGACTTTAGTTTTCTGGGGACTTCAATTTGGCACCATTCCCAGGATCATTCTCTGCCTCTCTCTCTCTCTCACACACATGCACACAACTAGCCTTATAGGTTCATTTCTAGTTCACAGAATTCTGCAGCAGAAACAAATTATCTAATTAATACTCAAATTGCCTAATTAATACTCAAGTCACCCCGTTAATACCAATCCTGAAACTGTTTTATTTTGTTGCTGTCAATGTCTTTCTTCATGGGATTCTCTACACGCTGCCTCCTATTCCCATTTTTCTCTATAGATTTCATTCACAAACAATTTGTTTCGGCTATATAAGTTAATAAATCTATTCATTCATTAAATAGCATTGAACTCTTTGCAGATCTTTATTGTTTGATTGCAATGGGCTCGAGTCTCTTTGGGCTTCTGTAGCCACCACGGCATGCCCACTGAGAGGAAAGGAAGGAGATAGGATCCCCCAGGAGAATGTGTCCCTCTACTGACATTTACATATTTAAAGGAGAAATATTTTATAAGAGGAGCCAACTTCAAATATGTCCTGGACTGTGTCTGAAATAAAAAAAAAAATTAAACCAATGGAGGTTTTATTTTTAGCAAATGGACTACTGGG
The DNA here is from genome assembly GCA_006408675.1 of Madoqua kirkii. Taxonomy (NCBI): domain Eukaryota; kingdom Metazoa; phylum Chordata; class Mammalia; order Artiodactyla; family Bovidae; genus Madoqua; species Madoqua kirkii. Next base: position 8,478 of record SJYC01105256.1, read on the forward strand.
GCAGAAAAGATAACAACCACCAGAGTTATCTTCCTAAAACAGAAATGCTGGACTTCCAATGTCCCTGTTCATCACCTGAAAGAATGCAGGCAACCTTCTGCTGAAGTCTAAAGCATCCAGCCTGTCTTCCTAACTAGTCCTAGGCATGAGACTAGGTAGAGAAAGTCTTCACAACAAGTATCCTGGACTCAAAAAGAAGGCTTAAAAAAAAAAAATCTTACTCCAAGGAAGAGCATCTGACCACAGTGGTAGAGAGTGAGGAATGCCGGAGGGGCAGCCTCGTGGGAAGAGCAGAGCTGCACTTGAAAACCACTGGGGCAGAGTCGCTGGACGGTGAAGCTGGAATCCATCCGGTCTAGTGCAGTATAGCACAGAGGACCAGCAGCGCTTCCATTGTAGGAACCAGCGACAGTGCTGCTGCTCTGGGTTGCCGGTCGAAGAGTCGCCCTGGTTAGAGTGTGGCTTTTACTGGCTTTGAGGCTACTGGGCAATCTAAACTATGAGAGGAGGAGCCAGATCTATTGAGGGCAATTGCCTATATCTTACATGTTTCCCAGCACTTTGCACTTCTCTTGACATACATATATTCTGTCATTAAACCAGTCTATGACCTTGGGTAAAATATTTCACCTCTGTGAGCCTCACTTTTTCTGTTAGAGATGATGACAACACCTGTCTTGGAGTAGTTCTGAGAATAAGGTGAAATAATGTGTATCGATAATTTTGAGGTTCTTTAAGCATGATGCAAATGTAAAGTATCAAAGGGAAGAAAGCTGTTTTGTACTACTAATTCACAAATATACTACTGCCACCCAGACTCAAAAGTATTTTCAGTTTGAATTGAAAAAGAAATGTAGCTCTGAAATATTTTGGTGTTTTCTGACTTGAACACTTGCATAACAGTTGCCTACCACTCATCGGGAAATGGCACCCCACTCCAGACCCATAGGTTTTATCCAGTCTGTCATGTTTTCTTATTCTTCTGTGCCTTTGAAAATGTCAATCCCTACTTTGAATTTCTTGTCGACATTTGTTTACCTCTTTGATAAAAAGCATTCTTGTCCTTCAAGATGCAATTCATGTCTCTTTCTCTGTAAAACTATCCCCGATTCTCAATCAGTAGTTGAATGTCCTCTTCCTTACCCACATTAAACACTGTGTTATTTTATAAATGTTTATGAGTATTTAATATAAACCTACTCATTTAAATTAAACTTTTAAGGGGAGGAGAATTTTTATGTACATCATCCTCTCTTTGTGCCTAGCCTGGTGCTTATCATCATTACTGTTTCTAATATAGTAATTGATAAATAAACACACATTAAAAAGAAATGTTTGAATAACTTACTCAAAGCTTGCATATGAGCCTCAACTTTATTGTTTCTCTCTTTCTTTGAGTTGTTGGAATAAAAAGACAAGAAATGAATCTTAAAGAAAGATGTTTATGGCTTCCAGGTACATAGTCTTTCCAAAAGTACCCTTGTGAAGGCAAAGTAATTAGTCCTTCCCAGTGTGCAAAGAGAGATATCTGAGGCCAGAGACAGAGACTGAAGAGTCATCAGGGTTGGGGTGGTTAACGCTGGCCTTGAGGCTACAGGCCACCCTAAACGGGATGGACCGTAAGGCTAGTGAGGGTCAATGAAGCTCTGATATACTGACTGCGTTTCTAAGATGGAGTAAGAGTCAAGGATATTTCGAGCAAGTGGCCAGCTAGTAGACAGTTTTGAGATGCAAACATTGTGCCATCCCTAGAAGGAAGAAGAGATGGCTAAGACGAAGCTTAGTTCTGCACATACAACCAGACAAATTCTTGCCGTGCAGCGAGAACAGAACAGACCAGCTACCAGATTGTGCCAGCAGGGGAGGGATGCAACAAAGCCATGTCCAAAATTGCTAAAGTAAAATCAGTATTTTAAGACAAAAAAGATTTTAGTCAAATGTATAACACATTTGAACCTGGACCTCAAAAAACATTTACATACATATATTTCCCCTAGAAGCATTAGAATTATAAAGGAAAAAATGACAGCAACCTAGGTTAAGACTAAGTTTCTAAACATCTGTGACTAGAGGATTTTGCCAAATCTGAGTGAAAAAATATTTGCAAATATTAGAAACTTCTTAACTTGGTTTTCACAGTGAGTTATAGTGAGTGCTAGCTGTACTATAAAAATAGGTGAAGAGTTTGATAAAATTACATGTTACTTTCTCATAAAAGCATATAGTTTTTTTTAATGGCCTTCAAACCGAATAACCCAATTTGCATTCTATTAATAAAGAAGCACTCAGTACAAGAGAGGGTGAAAATTATACCTTTAAATATGATTTTTATGACTACTCAGAAATTACCTTTGATTCTAAGAGACTGTTACACAGCAGTTAGTTACATACCAGCTCCCAAGCTGGTTGGAATGTGCTGTGTTTAGTCCACCTGGGGCGCGAAACCGTGGTGATGGCAGCCCTGGCTTTAGAACTTTGCACTTTAAGCAGGACTCGACTCAAAAACATATAATGCAGCATGTTAGCCTAAATGGTCTTCAATCAGGCTCTCCAGAGGCCATGTCTAAAACAGGGACCCAGGAACGGGTAATTTACTGAACACACTTTTAGAAGGAAAAATCCTCTGAAGGATCACATAGGACAGGGAGAGGGCTGAGTGAGGGTGCATCTCCCATAAAGTCTAGGCTTGGCCGGATCCACTGTGGTGAGCAGGAGTTCCAGAAGATGCACTGCAATTAGGTCACAGAATGGACCTGCCTCAAGGAAAGGGGCTGGGCTTTCCTTTCCATTGTGCCACATGTATGTCAGACGCTGGGAGGGATGTGGGTGGAATCTCTCCAGCGTACCCAGACCAAGGACATTTATCTGAAGTTAGTTCTTTGAACTCACAGCACCTGTGGAATGAGTGCTGTCAGGCCAAGTGAAAAGAACCTGGACTGAGATCTCAAGCAACTACTGCCAAAATCCAATGTATATATACTGAACTTAGAGAATCATTTCTATATAAACACTAATTTGCTTTTAATATATTTGCTCAATAATTATGCACTTATACATAAACACAAAGAATTTAAGGCCAAACATTCATAAATTAATTAAATTAATTAACTATATGTTTTCTTTAAGCAGATGAAAACTTACAAACCATCACATTTCCATTTTTGTTGATGCAAGAAGGTCAAATTTTGATTACTGGAAAAACTATTTTCCCAAGTTTAAAGATTTGTGATTTTCTTCTTTTAGCTTTATTAGATCCTATTAGACATGTTTTTATTTTAAGGAACTTTAAAATTCATGTTCTGGAAGTAAGCAGGGTATAATTTATAAATAAGATATCACAAGATAGAATGAGGCCAGCTGAAGCCTCATACTTTATTCTTTGACATCTGAAAAATACTAGCTACCTATTCTGGAAACTAAATATTCTATAAATGTCTTCCTCACTTTCCTAAGCCAATGCTTACTTATTTTTCAGACTTTATAGTTGTGTATATTCAGGTAACCCACATAGCTTCACAAACGCAAACTGAAATGTTGCTCATAATAGTGAAAAAGGTAAGATATACTTACTTCACATTGGTTCCTGATTTCAATTTAAGGAACAGTCTGGGAAAATAGCCATCTGTCACTGGAGACACCCTATTTACATATGCATTTAAACAAACAAATATATATTTAATGTATATATTTGTTTAAATATAAATAACAAATACATATTTGTGATGTATATATAAAAGCTTTATGTTTTTTTCACTACAATCACAGCTCTATAAGATATATCAAGGTATAAAAATTGCAAGGATATATTAACTACCCTGAAAAGAACTCACCATCCAGCAAGAGTCATGTATTCAACCAGCCACAATTATATAGCAAGAAAGTTACAAGGGAGGACTGTTAACAAATGATATAACAGCAAGAGGTTTGGGGAATAATACTTTCTTCTTGGGAAAGCCAGTGTTGAGAAGTTTTTATGGATGTCATCATTTGCACTAAAAGTATGTGTTAAGGAAGGAAAGGCACAATAAGCAGAATGAGTAAGAAGGCTGCAGTTATCAGAAACTCTCTTTGGACAAGTTCATGTATGAATGACAGGGATGGCCCAAAGAACCTGAAGCATCAAGTTTCTGAAAGTACGGGGTCAAAACATCTTGTAACATACAAATACCAGAAACTAATACACAGTTTTCTTTTTTCAAAGTGTCATCATCAAAATGACCTATCTTTGACTATTTTCAGACCTTGAATCATCTTTTACACAGTTTTAAACTCTAGAACTTGTGTATTTGACCTTGGTTGGGTCAGGTGCCCACCTTTTCACCAGGGGAAAGATGCAGTTCCTTGATGAAACTGCCCTATTACTGCTCTCCAATAGAGAACAGTGAGATGTCCAAAGAAAACTGGATGTGCCGCATCCAAAAAGAAAAAGATGTAATTGATAATTAGATAATTCTTCTCTGCAAGAAGCAGCCAAGTTACTGCAAATGTTCTCTTGCCCTGTACCATTCCCTTGTCACACAACCTAGGAATGTGAATAAACTGAGATGAATAAGTTGAGTATTTCATCTTTAGTGTCTATAATTCCTCACCCAGGAACACACTGATAGAAAATGGGTTCATTTCTACAGTAGAGAGTCAGGAAAGGGTGAGAGTTAGAGAAGTGGTCCTCAACCACTGAGATTAGAATGCTTCTTCTCTTCTGTCTGTTCCTTGATGCACTGCTAATGGAAAGGAAAGGAAATGCGTGGCCCAGGTTATGATAAACTATATAGATATATACTCAACATTGATTATTCTCTTACATTTTCTGTTGGGATTAATTTTTCATCAATGTTCCAGGGAAATAAGTGATGACTGAACTGTTATTTTGCCAAGTTCTTTGTTTCTCTTCTTCTTTTTGCTGCCTTTAAACAAGCATCTGCCTCCAGTAAGTTTTACCATCTCCTGATGCCTGGTACAGTGTTTTGTTATTTAGCGTGTTGGATTTGGAATGGTGTACGGAAAAGATCCTGTAACATAGCACTATATTTACATGGCTCTCACTCTAATGCAGGTTAACAATCCTAGTGACCCAGTGACTAGGTCACATTTCTGCTGGTATATCCAGAGCTATGGACAGTAGACATTTGAAAAGCATTTTTAATAAATAAATTAAAACTATTTAACAAGCAATTCTAACTACACAGAATAGAAGCTGTTGGGAGAACTTAGGTATGTGATAAATAAGTGTAGCAATCCACCTATTTTTAAAGAAAACTGAGATAGTCCCAATATTAATAACAGGACAAATTTTAAGCAAAACTCTTAAATACCCATATAGCTTGTTACTATAAGATTTTATTGTTATGTTAAGGAGAGAGTTTCATAAAGCTTCTGAGGCAAAAACAGAAAGCAAAGGTGCGATTAATGGGTATTGTTAATTTATTCATGTAGTGAAGTGAAAGTCACTCAGTCGTGTCCGACTCTTTGTGATCCCATTGGGATTCTCTAGGCCAGAACTGGAGTGGGAAGCCATTCCCTTCTTAAGGGGATCATCCCAACCCAGGGATCAAACATAGGTCTCCTGCACTGCAGGTGGATTGTTTACCAGCTGAGTGACCAGGGAAGCCCAATTTATTCATAGTTGTAAATAAAAAGGCATTCCAATCTTCATACAGAGGGCATTCTCTATATTCAAGGAGCCAGTATTTTCAGATATTTGTATCCATCATCTGTTCAGTTCAGTTCAGTCGCTCAGTCGTGTCCGACTCTTCGTGACCCCATGGATTGCGGCACGCCAGGCCTCCCTGTCCATCACCATCTCCCGCAGTTCACTCAGACTCACGTTCATCGAGTCCATGGTGCCATCCAGCCATCTCACCCTCGGTAGTCCCTTTCTCATCCTGCCCCCAATCCTTCCCAGCATCAGAGTCTTTTCCAATGAGTCAGCTCTTCTCATGAGGTGGCCAAAAGTACTGGAGTTTCAGCTTTAGCATCATTCCTTCCAAAGAAACACCAGGGCTGATCTCCTTCAGAATGGACTGGTTGGATCTCCTTGCAGTCCAAGGGACTCTCAAGAGTCTTCTCCAACACCACAGTTCAGAAGCATCAATTCTTTGGCGCTCAGCCTTCTTCACAGTCCAACTCTCACATCCATACATGACCACTGGAAAAACCATAGCCTTGACTAGACGGACCTTAGTCAGCAAAGTAATGTCTCTGCTTTTGAATATACTATCTAGATTGGTCATAACTTTTCTTCCAAAGACTAAGTGTCTTTTAATTTCACAGCTGCAATCATCATATACAGTGATTCTGGAGCCCAAAAATATAAAGTCTGACACTGTTTCCACTGTTTCTCCATCTATTTCCCATGAAGTGATGGGACCAGATGCCATGATCTCTGTTTTCTGAACGTTGAGCTTTTAACCAACTTTTTCGCTTTCCTCTTTCACTTTCATCAAGAGGCTCTTTAGTTCTTCTTCACTTTCTGCCATAGGGTGGTATCATCTGCATATCTGAGGTTATTGATATTTCTCCTGGCAATCTTGATTTCAGCTTATGTTTCTTCCAGTCCAGCGTTTCTCATGATGTACTCTGCATAGAAGTTAAATAAGCAGGGTGACATCTTCACTTTCTGCCATAGGGTGGTATCATCTGCATATCTGAGGTTATTGATATTTCTCCTGGCAATCTTGATTTCAGCTTATGTTTCTTCCAGTCCAGCGTTTCTCATGATGTACTCTGCATAGAAGTTAAATAAGCAGGGTGACAATATACAGCCTTGATGTACTCCTTTTCCTATTTGGAACCAGTCTGTTGTTTCATGTCCAGTTCTAACTGTTGCTTCCTGACCTGCATACAGATTTCTCAAGAGGCAGGTCAGGTGGTCTGGTATTCCCATCTCTTTCAGAATTTTCCACAGTTTCTTATGATCCACATAGTCAAAGGCTTTGGCATAGTCAATAAAGCAGTGAGAGATGTTTTTCTGGAACTCTCTTGCTTTTTCGATGAGCCAGAGGATGTTGACAATTTGATCTCTGGTTCCTCTGCCTTTCCTAAAACCAGCTTGAACATCAGGAAGTTATGGTTCATGTATTGCTGAAGCCTGGCTTGGAGAATTTTGAGCATTAGTTTACTAGCGTGTGAGATGAGTGCAATTGTGTGGTAGTTTGAGCATTCTTTGGCATTGTCTTTTTTTGGGTTTGGAATGAAAACTGACCTTTTCCAGTCCTGTGGCCACTGCTGAGTTTTCCAAATTTGCTGGCATATTGAGTGCAGCACTTTCACAGCATCATCTTTCAGGATTTGAAACAGCTCCACTGGACTTCCATCACCTCCACTAGCTTTGTTCATAGTGATGCTTTCTAAGGTCCACTTGACTTCCCATTCCAGGATGTCTGGCTGTAGATGAGTGATCACGCCATCATGATTATCTGGGTCTTGAAGATCTTTTTTGTACAGTTCTTCCATGTATTCTTGCCACCTCTTCTTAATATCTTCTGCTTCTGTTAGGTCCAGACCATTTCTGTCCTTTATCAAGCCCATTTTCGTAGGTAATGTTCCCTTGGTATCTCTAATTTTCTTGAAGAAATCTCTAGTCTTTCCCATTCTGTTCTTTTCCTCTCTTTCTTTGCACTGATTGCTGAAGAAGGCTTTCTTATCTCTTCTTGCTATTCTTTGGAACTCTGCATTCAGATGCTTATATCTTTCCTTTTCTCCTTTGCTTTTCACCTCTCTTCTTTTCACAGCTATTTATAAGGCCTCCCCAGACAGTCATTTTTCTTTTTTGCATTTCTTTCCATGGGGATGGTCTGGATCCCTGTCTCCTGTACAGTGCATTACACCACCCATGATACTGCTTTAAAATATCCCACAAGAGACAGTATGACATTATGTATTATCATAATTTATTTTTTAAAAATCTTTCAAAAAGAAGAAACTGATCGAAATAGTATGCAACATTGCTTGTTAACAAGGTAGAAATTGATTGACTTGAACTTCATATTGTATGTCTATTTTCACAATTTTAGCTCTTACTGAATATGCATTGAATTCTAATGATGCTAGACATTGGAGGAATAGTGTTGATGAAGAAGCTATTGTTACTGCCTTCAAGATCCTCTTAACATAGAAAGTCAAAATTACAGACAACTCTCATGCAAGACGATGGACAATACAGAGACAAAATATGGGAATTAATAGGCCATGGTTACAAAAAGATTAGTGTTGCAGTACAGCTCATTTTAAAATTTCATGTCAGGTTCACCATCACTCAATGTTTACCATTTTGAGTAAACACTCAATGTTCACCGTAACTTTTTAGGGGACACCTGTTTTTATGAACTGCCTGACATCCTTTTCTGCTGCTTATGGTGACAGCATGATGGTTTTCCACTTGGAACCTTCCTTACCCCACTCTCAGTTCACAAGCTTCTTGTAGGGCTGGGCATACATTACAGAGCGGTAGGTGCGAGGAGAGTCATGCTGCAAACCCCAGACAAGAAGATCTAATTCCACACATCGTGTGTGGAAATACTAGGAAGAAAGAAACTCTCTTCTCACCGAAAGTACAAGCAGAATGATGACAGAAAACTGGAACTTCTTGTTAGATCCTTGGAATATTCACCACAAAGAAGGGAGCAGAGTTAAGAGACAGAGAGCAGGTCCTGATTATATCATTTGAACTGCTGGTTTTAGTTATTCTTATCTGTTCTCGTTACATAATCTAATAATATCCCCTTTCACTTCAGCCATTTTGAGTTGGGTTTCTGCCACTGGATTCCTGAAAAGACAGGTCTCTTGAGTGGGCTTAAGGGGTAGATCGAGGCAGAGAGTAAGTAGTATCTTACAAGACATAGAGAAAGCAAAGCATGAAGCTACTCGCTTTAACTCCAGGCCCTAAATAACACAGAGTTTAAGTTTCAGAAAAATACTTTGACAAAAATATTTAGTGATATTCAAGATACTGTCTCCTAACCCCCGGTTCAGAGTGCTGCCCTCCGTGTTCATGAGCACAGGAGTACAGGGACGATAACATGACTGGGGAATTTCAGCTTCAATCTGGTTACCACTTCTAGCGCCACATCTGATGTTTAGGTCGCTGTGGGTCAATCTCTTGCATTCAATTTTTACTCCTCATCTTTTCAAATGTGTAATATTGGAAACAGTGGGACCAATCAAAGGCGCAATAGTTCAGGGAACTCATGCCTTCTGCCTGCTCTTCAACAATTCTTTCATGGGTGTTCATTTTCAGAAAATTTTTATACTTTTATATGGTTCTAAAATTCCTGT
>SJYC01105257.1:0-28888 GCA_006408675.1 Madoqua kirkii
TGGTAATGAACAGGGAGGCCTGGCGTGCTGCGATTCATGGGGTCACAAAGAGTCGGACACGACTGAGCGACTGAACTGACTGAACTGATAGTAATATTTATAACACACAATGTGGTCCTATTTATAACAGCCCCATATATACTTGAAAAGAATGCATATCCTGCCGCTCTTGGGTGGAATGCTTTCTAAATGTCAATTAGGTCAAGTTGGTAGGTAGTGTTGTTCAAATAGTCTATATCCTTACTTATTTCCCGTCTACTTGTTCTATTGATTGTTGAAAGAAAGCAGTTGAAACATCTGAGTCTTATCAAATTTGTCTGTTTCTCCTTGAAGTCATTTCAATTTTCACTTCATGTATTATGCAGAAATGTGGTCAAGGACATAAACATTTGTACTTGTTATGTTCTTTTAATGAATTCTTTATCATTATTAAATGTCTTTTCTATCCCTGGTAATATTTTTGTTCTGAAATCTACATTGTCTGACATTAAATATAAGCATTTCAGCTTTCATTTGAATGCTGTTAATGTGATATATTTTTCCATTTTTAAACTTTTAACTCATTTGTATTTTTATATTTAAAATGCATTTCCTGTAGACAACATAGAGTCTTGCCTTTTAAATACATTCCAACAATTTCTGTCTTTTAATTGGAGGATTGAGACCATTTGCATTTAATGTGATTTTGATAGGATTAAGTTTAAATCTGTCATCTTGCTATTTTCTATTTGTCTTTGTCTTTCCTGTATTCCTTTTCCTTTTTTTCAGCCTTCTTGTTGATTAATTGATATTTTTGTAATTACATCTTATCAACTTTGTTGGCTTATTAGCTATAACGTTTTGGTTTTTTATTTTGTTGTTCACATCAGTGTTTACAGTTTACTTATCACAGTCTACCTTCAAATGATATTAAAGCATTTAACATTCAGTATAAAAACCTTACAATCATATGCTTCTGTTGCTTCCCTCCTGACCTTTGTGCTATTGTTGGGATACATTTTATTTTTACATGTAGTTTTGCATTTTACTTTTTTACACTCCCCCACACTATATTTTGTGTTTTTGTTTAAACAGTCAATTATTTTTAAAAATTCTTTTAAAGATATTTAACTATTAAGAAAAATACCTTCTATGTTCTAGTTACCATATCTGGTGCTCTTCATTGCTTTGTCTAAAGCCACATTTCCATCTGGAACTATTTTCTCTTTGACAAAAGGATTTTTTTTTTTAACAGTCTTTATAATGTGGTCTGCTAGTAATGAATTCTTTCAGCTTTTTTGTCTGCAAATGCCTTTATTTTGTTTTCACTTTTGAAAGATATTGTTGCATATAGGATACAAATGGGCAGTTTTTTTCTCAGTACTTCAAAGATCCACTGTCTTTTTGCTTGCATTTCTTCTGCAGGAAATCTTCTGTCACCCCTATCTTTGCTCCTTTGTGCGTAACATCTCTCTCCCTCTCTCTTTTTCTGGCTTCCTTTATGATTTTCTTTTTATCCTTGATTTTGAACAATCTGATTATGATATGACTTGATGTTGTTCTTATTTCTTTGAGTGCTTGGGTTTGTTGAATTTCTTCCATTCCTGTGTATATAGATTTCATCAAAGCTGAAAGTTTTCTGACCACTGTTTCTTCAAATATATATATATATATCTTTTTTTTAACCCATCTCTCCCTCCTGTTTTAGAGCTTCCACTTACATATATATTGGCCTGCTCAAAGTTGTTCCACAGCTACCAATGCTCTGCTCATATTTTTAAAGTTCCCTTTTCATTCTGTTTTATTTTTGATAATTTCTATTGCTGTGTCTTCAAGTTTACCATTCCTTTCTTGAAAGTGAAAGTGAAGTTGCTCAGTCGTGTCCGACTCTTTGCGACCCCATGGACTGTAGCCTATCAGGCTCCTCCTTCCATTGGATTTTCCAGGCAAGAGTGCTGGAGTGGATTGCCATTTCCTTCTCCAGGGGATCTTCCCGACCCAGGAATCGAACCTGGGTCTCCCGCATTGCAGGCAGACGCTTTACCGTCTGAGCCACCAGGGAAGCCCATTCCTTTCTTATGTAATGTGTAATCTGTCAATAGTATGCTTTTAAAGAAAAAAAAACACATCTTAGACATTGTATATTTAATCCCCCAAAGATTAATTGGAGTCTTTTTTTTTCCATATCTTCCTCATCTCCATTTAACTTTTTGAACATATATAGCAGCTCTTTTAGAGTCCTTGTCTCCCAGTTCTAACATCTGTGCCATCTCTGGATCAGTTCTGATTGGTTTTTCTCCTCATTACAAGTTGTATTTTCTTTCTTCTATTCATCCCTGGTAATTTTGACTAGGGCTTCCCTGCTGGTGCAGAGGGTAAAGCATCTGCCCACAATGTGGGAGACCCAGGTTCAATCCTTGGGTCACGAAGATACCCTGGAGAAGGAACTGGCAACCCACTCCAGTACTCTTGGCTTGAAAATTTCATGGATGGAGAAGCCTGGTAGGCTATAGTCCATGGGGTCACAAAGAGTCAGACACGACTGAGCAATTTCACTTTCCCTGGTGGCCTAGAAGGTAAAGAATCTACCTGCAAAACAGGAAACCTGGGTTTGATCCCTAGACTAGATGCCAGACATTGTGAATCTACCTGTGGGTATTCCTATAAACACTGTTGAATTTTGTAACCTAGGTAGAATGGTTGAAATAGTTTGATTCTTTCAGGTCTTGCTTTGAAGGTTTACCATGCAATACTAGGGGAGTGCTCTGTCAGGGCTAATTATTGCCTATTACTGAAGCATTTTGTATGCTCTACCCAAGGCTCTATGAATATGAGGTTTGTTTTTTTTTGGTCTTTCTAGTGGAAAAGGGTATTATTCCTGGCCCGGTTTGTATATCAGGCATGATTCTCTCTAATCCTTTTGAGTGGTTCTTTCCCTTTCTCTCAGTTTCTTCAAATGCATGCACCAATCAGCTGAACACTCAAAACTGGTCTTGTGCATATTTCCAAACTCTCTCTCTGTGCAATGCTCTGCTTTCAAGTGTTCTTTCCTGAAACCCTAGCCATCTTAATGTGCTTCTGCTCTCTCTTCCATCAGGGAACCCACTAGTCTCTGACTAGGGTTTTTCTCTTGGCACTGTGATCTAGAAATTCTATCATGGTAAATTAAGATGTTAGTAGGGCTCAAATTATAATGTACAGTATCTTGAAAATTGTTCATATATTTTGTCCATTTTTTAATTTTTTTCTAACAGGAGAGTAAATCTGATTCTTGCTTAGTCCTTGGTCAAAGCAGAATTTCCTATACACTATTTTTGAAATCTGACATTTTTACCCTAAAATACATCAATAATTTACTTTGAAACCAATAAATAATAGCTATAATGTTGTTTCAAATGGCCACATAGTATTCCACCATTTGGACAGACCAGAACTTTCTAAACCAGTCTTGTATTATTGAATATTTATATTTTCTCCAATTTTTCCTTCATTACATACGATGTTAGCATAAATGTTTTGAAGCTAAAGATTTATAAACTTTTCTAATGGTAAGAGAAATTCCTAGAAGTGGATATTTTGGATCAAAGTTATACACATCTCTGATAAATTTTGTATATTTTGTCAAAGTGCCCTCCAGAACATCTATATATTCTTGTTTACTTTAACTCATTTCTTTGCTCATTTGTTACTATATCTCATTTTTCTCCTCTTAGTCTTTTTCTTGATTATTTTTTGTCCACAGTATTTTTTAATAAAATCCTAGTTTATGTTTTCTCAGAAAAGGAAGGGAAAGCCATGTAGACTAAAAATACTTTATTCCGCCTGCTTTCATGACCTCCAGAAATGTAGCAAACTTGATTCCAGACCCTGCTGTCTCCAGCTGGTGTTTGCTCTCTGGTGTCTGCTCTCCCACAGTTCTCCTTTCCAAGATCAAGCTTTATGGCTCAGCTAAAGGAAACTGTCACCACTATGGGAAAACAGCAGGGTGACATACACTTCTAGAGCGAGCAAGACACTGGAGCACGGCAGAGAGTGGCGCATCAGAAGCAGGCTGGCTTGGTGTGCTGGTGTGTGTTTTTCTCATAACTCTTTCCTGTTTCCAAAACGTGCTATGACTAACCTTCATGTTGTAACTCTGAGTGAGACTGAGAAACCTGCAAGAGGCTTGTGCCTCCCTCCCAGCTGGGGGAAGGAATGAATTCTTGGCAAAAAAGAGGAGATCCAAGAGTCACCAAGGGAAGAAGCGTGGTCTGAGAATGAAAGATTAACGACGGTGCCTCACTCACAGGCAACTCCAAGTGAAACTGAATTTTGAAGTTCACAAGCAAGGGACAACATGGCAACACAAGGCTGACTGCTACTGTGTTGTTAAGAATCCTTCAAATATTCTGTACTTATGAGAGATTCTTTGTGAAATTTTAAATTGCTTTAGTGATCATCATGAAAAGACGGTGGGTCCTTGTTTTATCTACTTCTGTAACAACTGGTGGAAAAACATCTACTGTGTTTTACTTATTCTTTTTATTATTTTTTAAAATAAAATTTAAAAAAATCACTAGAGTATAGTTGGCTTACAGTGTTGTATTAGTTTTAGGTGTAGAGCAAAGTGATTCATTTATACATATGCATATAAAATTTCCTTATTCTTAATTACAAGACATGTCCACCTTTTGGGAGGCAAGAAGTTCTGGAATAGTTAGTGCAGTGGAGTCACAGCATGGAGTGGGTTGGGAGATGAAAGGGCAGGTAACAGTTGCCTTTGGAGTAAGACACATGTGTTCATTCAGAGACAATTTATTCAAATATTGACTTTTTTCCTAGCAGGGCAACAGAAGATGTTGATAGGTATGCTCTGTCTAACCAATGACCCTCATCTCTGTTCATCTGCCCAGACGGAGTCTCCTAAAAGCTTAGTTCATTCTGGGCACCAACCATAAGTCAAACTTGAGATCTTGGTGGAGGCCAAACCGCCCAGAAATTGGGGTTCTCTCAAGAAATGGTGGCCACAGTCATGGATATGTTGTAGGAGAAGCCACCCAAGGGAGGAAAGGTGATGAGTATGATAAAACCAGTGGCCCTTCATGTTAGAGGCTGTACATGGTCCCAACTGGGCTTCCGTGGTGGCTCAGATGGTAAAGGATCTGCCTGCATGGCAGGAGACCTGGGGTCGATCCCTTGGTTGGGAAGAACCCCTGGAGAAGGGAATGGCACCCTACTCCAGTATTCTTGCCTGGAGAATCCCATGGACAGAGGAGCCTGTTGGGCTGCTGTGGGGTAGCTACCACGCTAACATGGGGTAACAAAGAGTTGGACACAACTGAGTGACTAACACACATGTGTGTGTGCATACACACACACACACACATACGTGCGTGCACAACCCCAAGCACCACAGGGTCTGTGGGCAACTGCTTAACAGAACTCAGATGGATTCTCAGCAAGGAACCCAGCTTTTGACCATGCCCCATCATTAAGGAGCAGATAACATTGTATATGTGGTAAGATTAGAAAGATTTTTGCAGAGAGGCATAAAAAATTAGCATTGAATGGAGGGAAGGTGTTCCTGGGTTTAACTAGATAAAAATTATACTCAAGAGCCCTGGCCTGTATGGGGTGCTGGAAGCACATTCCCCCTTCCTCAGGAGAGAAAGGAGGAGAAGATGAGGGAGAAGAAGCAAGACGTGCTCTCACAGAAGAGCCCCAGATGGACACGGATGACAGGGCTGCTGCGGGTCTGCCTTAGTGCCCACTTGTGGTCAAGCAGGTCTAAGCTCCCATCTTCACCTGCATGGCATTCGGTCAGTGGCTGTGCCCACCCATTTACTACCCTTGTGGAGTAGACAGCCAGACAGTCCCCATCACTAAACTGTGCCTGGTGGCTGAAGACGCTGGGCTTGCTCCTGAGATGGCCAGGCACACCTCCAGCTCTGACAGGGTCCTGCCTGGCTCCAGGCTCCAGGAGGGGAATCTCACAGGTACTGTTCATGCAGGACCCATGGGAACGCCTTTCAGTGACACAGAAACTCACCCTCCTGGTTTCTGTGAGTGGAAAAGTTTTTTGTTTTTCTTTTAACTACATCCATACTGAGACTCTAACATGGTTCATGAAAAAGCAAAAATTTTCCTGAAAGGAAGAAGAAATGAGAATAGAGCCAGAAGGAACCATCCTGACTCTCTGGAAAAATAAGCCCAATTAGGAAGATTTTTTTTTCTACTATAAGCAGAGCTACTCTGAGGAAAAGACTGCACACCCTAATGGTGATAGAGCCAGAGTTGGGACAGGAGGATATCCTATCCTTATACACGGTACTGTGCATTCCCTTGCCTGGGTTTTGCCATGGCTGCATAGTGCCAAGGTAGCGTGGAAGGTTCAGGAAGAACAACATTGGATGGCTTTTTATGAACATTCTAAACTCTCACAAAGAAAGACACTCAGGCATGCCTGGGACATTCTGTCTTCCCAAATCCCAGCTTTGTAGAGATGGAATTCCATCCTAAGCCTGGCAAACTCCAGCAGAACACTCTGCTGGGTGCCTCAGTAGTCCCCTGCAAGCATTCTAAGTTGCACAGTTGTGTCTGACTCTGTGCAACCCTATGGAGTGTAGTGTGCCAGGCTCCTTTGTCCATGGGATTCTCCAGGCAAGAGTACTGGACTGGGTTGCCATGCCCTCCTCCAGGGGATCTTCCCAACCTAGGGATGGAACCCGAGTCTATTATGTCTCTTGCATTGTCGGGTAGGATCTCTGTCACTAGCATCACCTGGGAAATCCCCTAGCATCCCCATTACCTAGCCTCAAAGTCTCTAGTGTTTGACTCATGTTCCATCCCGTTCAATTCCAGTTCTCCTTTCTCCAAAACCAGCAAAAGCTACTCTCATTGATTGGGAGAGTGTCAGTTCTCTAGGGATGGAACCCGAGTCTATTATGTCTCTTGCATTGTCGGGTAGGATCTCTATCACTAGCATCACCTGGGAAATCCCCTAGCATCCCCATTACCTAGCCTCAAAGTCTCTAGTGTTTGACTCATGTTCCATCCTGTTCAATTCCAGTTCTCCTTTCTCCAAAACCAGCAAAAGCTACTCTCATTGATTGGGAGAGTGTCAGTTCAGTTCAGTTCAGTCACTAAGTCGTACACCAGGCCTCCCTGTCCATCACCAACTCCCAGAGTCCATCCAAACCCGAGACCACCCAAACCCATATCCATATCCCCTAGCATCCCCATTACCTAGCCTCAAAGTCTCTAGTGTTTGACTCATGTTCCATCCCGTTCAATTCCAGTTCTCCTTTCTCCAAAACCAGCAAAAGCTACTCTCATTGATTGGGAGAGTGTCAGTTCAGTTCAGTTGAGTCACTAAGTCGTACACCAGGCCTCCCTGTCCATCACCAACTCCCAGAGTCCATCCAAACCCGAGACCACCCAAACCCATATCCACTAGTTGGTGATGCCATCCAACTATCTCATCCTGTCATCCCCTTCTCCTCCTGCCCTCAGTCTTTCCCAGTATCAAGGTCTTTTCCAATGAGTCAGCTCTTCGCATCAGGTAGCTAAAGTACTGGAGTTTCAGCTTTAGCATCATTCCTTCCAATCAACACCCAGGACTGATCTACTTTAGGATGGACTGGTTGGATCTCCTTGCAGTTCAAGGGACTCTCAAGAGTCTTCTCCAACACCACAGTTCAAAAGCATCAATTCTTCAGTGCTCACCTTTCTCCACAGTCCAACTCTCACATCCATACATGACCACTGGAAAAACCACAGCCTTGACTAGACAGACCTTTGTTGACAAAGTAATGTCTCTGCTTTTTAATATGCTGTCTAGGTTGGTCATAACTTTTCTTCCAAGGAGTAAGCATATTTTAATTTCATGGCTGCAATCACCATCTGCAGTGATTTTGGAGGCCAGAAAAATAAAGTCAGCCACTGTTTCCACTGTTTCCCCATCTGTTTGCCATGAAGTGATGGGACCAGATGCCATGATCTTCGTTTTCTGAATGTTGAGCTTTAAGACAACTTTTCCACACTCCTCTTTCACGTTCATCAGGAGGCTTTTTAGTTCTTCTTCACTTTCTGCCATAAGGGTGGTGTCATCTGCATATCTGAGGTTATTGATATTTCTCCCAGCAGTCTTGATTCCCGCTTGTGCTTCATCTAGCCCAGCGTTTCTCATGATGTACTCTGCATATAAGTTAAATAAGTAGTGTGACAATATACAGCCTTGACGTACTCCTTTTCCTATTTGGAAACAGTCTGTTGTTCCATGTCCAGAGTGTGATCCCATCTAAATAAAAGCCAGAACTCTGATTCCTCTAAATCGGAGGTGTTCCAGAAATTCATGGGGACAAATGAATTGTCCAAATGATGACAGATGAAGGGGGCACAAGTGATGTTTAATGAGAGTGAGAGACAGGATGTCTAGCCCTAAATGGTGAAAGATTGCTGCATCCATCTAAATAAAAGCCAGAACTCTGATTCCTCTAAATCGGAGGTGTTCCAGAAATTCATGGGGACAAATGAATTGTCCAAATGATGACAGATGAAGGGGGCACAAGTGATGTTTAATGAGAGTGAGAGACAGGATGTCTAGCCCTAAATGGTGAAAGATTGCTGCACAGCCTGCTTGACTCACGAATAGCTCCCACTGGACATTCACACAAGAGAAAAATACATTCATGATTATCTGAAGATAGAACTTACCCTCTTCAAAACAACAACAACAACAACAACAACTCATTTATAAGTAAACATAAAGTCCTTTCCATAGTTTTAGTAATGTTCTATTTTTCTGGAATATTGTGTAAATCATGAGAATTCTTCACTTTATTTCATCTGGAACTTGACCAAAAGTTGTTCCCAATTTTAGAAAATCATACCACCAGTTGCAAAACATAGCTCTTGGTATTGAATGGGCCCGTGCAACAACTCACCACTCTCTCCAGCTGTGCTTGTAGTTTTTACACTCACCATGATGCCACATATAGTTGATAGCAGTATTTGGAACTAAACATCTGTATATTGAAATGCATCTCAGGTTATCACATATTGCTTTCCTTTTATTATGCTTTTGTATGAGACTTAGACCATTCATAGTCTTTAAAAAAAATTCTGTGTCTAGATAGGCTGAATGTCCTTTCAAGATAATAGAGAAGGAGGATTACATGAAATTCATCATACGATGGGACATTGGCATTGATACATTGACGCAGATGAGATGAACTGGCTTAGAAGTTCTGAAAAGTTTCTTTACAAGCTCTCATCAGTGTTCTTTATGGCTATGCCTATGCTTTGTCAGCAAGAACAAGAGGGTTACATAACTTTGTTAAGCCCTTCTCTTGGTTTTTCTGTCTCTCCTCTCTTCTCCTCCCTCTTCCTCAATTTTGATTGCTGTCCACTGTTTGGTGGTCTTCCCTGGTGGCTCAGAGGGAAAGGAATCTGCCTGCAAAGCGGGAGAGCTGGGTTCGATCCCTGGATTGGGAAGATCCCCTGGAGAAGGGAATGGCTACTCACTCCGGTATTTTTGCCTGGGAAATTTCATGGACAGAGGAGCCTGGGAGGCTATAGTCCATGGGGATGCAAAGAGTCGGACACGCCTGAGCAACTAGCACGCTACTGAGACAGCTGTGGCTGTTCTGTCAATGATCTTGCTGGTTTCCTGCCTTGGATGAGAAGCAATTTTCAGGCCTCCCTAGTCTGTTTTTCCCACCTTGTGCTATGTTGCCTGTGCGCATTCAGACAGTTGGAATGCAGCTGAAGGTACACAGGTGACACATTTTGAAAAATGTAGAAAATCTATATATTTGACTTTTGAGGCACCAGTGCCTCCTACTTTCCTGTGGGCTGGTATAGATAATGGGACATTAGGGGACCCCCATATTTTGCCTCTTATTTGGAACCTTTCAAACAAAATCATTGCTTCTTTTTTCATTTTAAGCACCTCTCCAGTTTTAAATTTTATCTCTGATTTAAGCTAACATCCTACCTCATTTCTGCCTGTGATATGACTATTTTGTACAATGCAAAAGAAGGGCCTGGTGAGATAAATAGGAATTTAAGTTTTAAAGAAATTGCTGCTTTTCTTAGGTTAAAACTACTACCACAGTATTTACTCAGTTTTCCAATTATAATTCTGATCTTCATGGTAGAATTTTAACTCGCATAGCTGGAAAAGCAGTTCAACATCGTTTCTCTTCATTTATGTCCATGTTGTATTATTTCAACATAATCACACTATTGTTGAATGATTTATGTTTATAGTATGCCATTTATATTTGAAAATGTGCATATAGATATTGCAATAATTCAAACAACTGCATTTTACTCTATTTCCAGTGGCAGGAAAATGTAATATTCCACCACACTGAGTTACAAAAGCCACATAGTATAAGCTTGCTGGAACATTTATTCTGTGCCTAATCTGTGCACTGACAAAATTTTTCATTGTTATTGGGAAATTAAGACTATAACAAGCCTTACATTGGTATATATGTAACAATCTTACATTTCCAGTGGTTAAAGCTGACATAATAAATAATTCATTTTTTCTGTCTTTGTTAGAGGAATGATTAAAAAAGAATCAGGCAATTTACATTAGTATTTGAGTTCTGCTAATTGCATAGAACCGTATCTTTCAATGGAGTATAATCTATGTTTTTATACCTCTTTTCAGAGATAGACTGCCATAGTAGAGGCAGCTCAAACTGTCTATGTGATATTCTAAGCATTTGCTGTTTGGAGCAGATAAAGTCAATTATGCAGAGAGAGGATCCATTTGTGAACTGCAAAAATAGATCTGGGTCTAAAATTTTCTAGGCTATCAGAAGATTTAGTAATAGCTAAAAACCACTTCCAATGACTGTATAACTGTTCTGGTTATCATTGCTGAACAACAAATTAACCCATGGTTTCTATGTTCAAGAATTCAGGATAGGTTGGATCATGCAGTTCTCTCCTGCAGCTGCAGACAGTGGCTGGAGTCACTCACTTCCAGTGGGGTGCCTGAAACAGCTAGGGTCTCTTTTCCCTCCCTTCTCTCATGGTCTTGGGCTTTTTCGTGTGTTCTCTCCCTGCAGATTATTTGGACTTCCTCACAGCATGGTGGCCTTGGAGCAGTTGGACTGTTTGCATAGCAGTTCAAGATTCCAAAGTCAATATTTGAGGAATGAGACAGAAGCTGCCTGCTTTCTACAACCCAGCCTCAGAAAGCACACAGTCACATCCACGTCATTCTGTTGGTTATAACCAAATAAAAAACCTGCCCAGGTTCATGGAGAGGGGACATTCTTTCCATACTTCCAGAATTATGATACAGTAGATACACTGTAAGTGAGGATGTGGGACATGTGCTTGGTGTGCATGCTAACAACACTCTTTGCCTGTGAAGCCCTCCTCATCTCGGGGAGACACATCATTGCTTCTGCTGTGAGAGCCCAATTTAAATTTTGAATACATCCAGAGATAAAAGCAATCTTCTGAAGCAGAGGCCCTCAGGCAGTTTACTATTACTAATTTAAGTGATCACACATTACATGATGTGGCGTCATCTTTTAACAGGGCTGAAATATATTTTCAGTTATTTTTCTAGGGCTATAGATAAATTTCTCTGGTGGCTCAGACAGTAAAGAATCTGCCTGCAATGCAGGAGACCCAGGTTTGATCCCTGGATCGGGAAGATCCCCTGGAGAAGGAAATGGCAACCCACTCCAGTATTGTTTCCTGGAGAATTCCATGGACACTGGAGCCTGGTGGGTTATAGTCCATGGGGTTGCAAAGAGTCGGACATGACTGAGCAACTTTCACTTTCCAAATAAGCAAAAGTTCTGGGTTTGGCACAGACACTTCACATACCCCTCATCCTCTTCTTCCCTATCTTCTTTAACTGTAAGAAGTTTCTTTTCCCTCTATAAATATTGATAGCAATTTCATAGCAATGAGTAGATGTAGTTGTATGTTATGAATTTAAATTTACTCATAAAAATATGTATTTTTAAAAATTAAGCAGTTTATGTTTAAAAACAGTATCAGTACTTTGACACTTCACCTTTGTCCTGCTTCATTCATTCACTCACCAAAAGTGTAAGTACATCTGTGTACTAGCTCAGTTAGCTACCTGATTTTTAACTTGGCTACCCAAGTTACAAATGTTGGAACTGCTCTGGGTATCATTTACTTATTTACTTTCTCTGCACTCTAATAATTCTAAGAGACTTAAAAATTAATATCTGTATTAATCTGGACTCTTTTAACTGCAAGTGTCCGAATCTATTGGCTTACACAACTTGAAAACTAGAATGGAACAACTAGGTCTAGGAATCCAAACAAAGCTGTTAGACGTTCAGTTGTCTTCTCACGCCATCTGCCACAAGGGTTCCCAGGTGCCGTAGATGGTGGCCAACATCTGACGGTCTGTGCCTCCATTCCTCCCGCTTCAAATTAAAACCTCCTACCACCCTGGAGCCGATCCCTGTGGCCACTGGAAGAGGGTTGGAATAATCTATCAAGGGAGGGAGTGTGGCTCCTGCTCAGAGAACTATAACATACCCACCCCAGTGCTGCTGAGGCCACTTCTACCTTTCCATGCCTGTTCCCACTGCTGTGATGCCTGGCTAGCCTTCTAGTTCTGGTGCTCTTGCCTCCAGCATACTACAACCCATCAGCAGATCCATCCCTTTCATTCAGTTCACTCGCTCAGTCCTGTCCTACTCTTTGCGACCCCATGGACTGCAGCATTACCCATCAGCAGATCCATCCCTTTCAGTTCAGTTCACTCGCTCAGTCCTGTCCTACTCTTTGCGACCCCATGGACTGCAGCATGCCAGGCCTCCCTGCCTATCATCAAATCTGGAGTTTACTCAAACCCATGTCCATTGAGCCAGTGATACCATCCAACCATCTCATCCTCTGTCATCCCCTTCTCCTCCCACCTTCAATCTTTTCCTGCATCAGGGTCTTCTCAAATGAGTCAGTTTTTCACATCAGGTGGCCATAGTATTGGAGTTTCAGCTTCAGCATCAGGGCTTCCAAAGAACATTCAGGACTGATTTCCTTTAGGATGGACTGGTTGGATCTCTTTGCAGTCCAAGGGAACTCAAGAGTCTCTCCAATACCACAGTTCAAAAGCATCAATTCTTTAGTGCTCAGCTTTCTTTATAGTCCAACTCTCACATGTATGGACATGACCACTGGAAAAACCATAGCTTTGACTAGATGGACCTTTGTTGACAAAGTAATGTCTCTGCTTTTTAATATGCTATCTAGGTTGGTCATTACCTTTCTTCCAAGGAGCAAGCATCTTCTAATTTTATGGCTGCAGACACCATCTTCAGTGATTATGGAGCCCCCCCCCCCCACAAAATACTCTGCCACTGTTTCCCCATCTATTTGCCATGAAGTGATGGGATCAGATGCCATGATCTTTGTTTTCTGAATGTTGAGTTTTAAGCCAACTTTTCACTCTCTTCTTCCACTTTCATCAAGAGGCTCTTTAGTTCTTCTTCACTTTCTGCCATAAGGGTGGTGTCATCTGCATATCTGAGGTTATTGATATTTCTCCCAGCAATCTTGATTCCAGCTTGTGCTTCTTCCAGCCCAGCGTTTCTCATGATGTACTCTGCATATAAGTTAAATAAGCAGGGTGACAATATACAGCCTTGACGTATTGCTTTTCCTATTTGGAACCAGTCTGTTGTTCCATGTCCAGTTCTAACTATTGTTTCCTGACCTGCACACAGGTTTCTCAAGAGGCAGGTCAGGTGGTCTGGTATTCCCATCTCTTTAAGAATTTTCCACAGTTTGTTGTGATCCACATAGTCAAAGATTTTGGCATAGTCAATAAAGCAGAAGTAGATTTTTTTCTGGAACTCTTTCACTTTTTCAGTAATCCATCTGATGTTGGCAATTTGATCTCTGGTTCCTCTGCCTTTTTTTAAATCCAGCTTGCACATCTGGAAGTTCACAGTTCACGTACTGCTGAAGCCTGGCTTGCAGAATTTTGGGCATTACTTTGTTAGTGTGTGAAATGAGTGCAATTGTGCAGTCATTTGAACATTCTTTGCCATTGCTTTCCTTTGGGATTGGAATGAAAACTGACTTTTTCAGTCCTGTAGCCACTGCTGAGTTCTCCATATTTGCTGGCATATTGAGTGCAGCACTTTCACAGCATCATTGGAATGAAACATGTCCTTTTCCAGTGCTATGGCCACTGCTTAGTTTTCCAAATTTGCTGACATATTGAGTGCAGCACTTTCACAGCATCATATAAGATTATAATTTTCACAATGAATTTTTTCCCTAAAACCACAACCATCTTTTTTTTGACAACCATCTTAACAGTAAACTCAATTTACTGAGGTTGGGATTCTAACAATGGAAATGATCAGTTTCTAAGGCTGGGGTGGCGTCAGGAAAGGAGAGCCTGACTCCAAATTAACTTTGTGCTTCCCTGATAACTCAGTTGGTAAAAAAATCCACCTGCAATGCAGGAGACCCCAGTCCGATTCCTGGGTTGGGAAGATCCCCTGGAGACAGAAAAGGCTACCCACTCCAGTATTCTTGGGCTTCCCTTGTGGCTCAGCTGGTAAAGAATCCACCTGCAATGCAGGAGACCTGGGTTCAATCCCTGGGTTGGGACGATCCCCTGCAGAAGGGAAAGGCTACCCTCTCCAGTATTCTGGCCTGGAGAATTCCATGGACTGTATATTCCAAGGGGTCACAAAGAATCAGACACAACTGATTAACTTTCACTTGCACTTTCAAGGCTTATACTCATAGCTATCTTGATCTTTGAAACTAACTAAGAAGAGTTCTAATATTATTAACATGAAGAAAGGACTCTAGCAGGACCTTATCATATAACATGCTTTACAGTATTCTTTGTCATTTAAATTTTAAAGTAATATGATCATAGTGAAAGGATCTGTTCAGAATGTCTTTAAAGGTTAAATTCTCAATGTATATTAAAATCTCCTACAATCTTAAGCACATGTACATGCACACACAGGTGCAGAGGCCTTTACCATAATGTGAGTCTTCACTTTTCCCTTCTGAATTATGAAAGCACCTCCCATTCCTACAGGCTTATCTCCATAATGTTTTTCAAGAGTCTGCCTCATACATGTCACAAAGTTAAGTTTTCCAGTTCTTCTTTTGACTTTCACCTCAATGACCTAGAGAGAACATAAATATACATACCATTGTTCTAAGCTGCAAAAAATAATGCAAATAACTACCAAAGTGAAATATTATATAATCCAGTGCCATCAAGCAAATATTCAATTGTTTATTTTGAGCACCCAGATATTAGCAGAAGTGTCTCAGTCCTCTAAGTCTTAATAATATATATATATGTGATACATATCATTTACTCTAATAATGTCTTATACATGCTTTCTTGAACTGAGAAAGAGAGTTATAGCTTAATTTTATAAATTTGTAGCTATATTCAACACTGAACTCTTGAGACTCTTATATGTCAATATGGTATAAGATTGAGAATTATTTGATTTAAGGGATTCATTTCTGATAACTAGAGAGGAGAATGACTATATTTTCTTATTTCCTTTAAAATTCTGGACTTCTATTACCCCCACTTTAGTTGGTATTTTTGCTTTACCACCTCATTTCTCAAAGTGGCTGAAGTAGTTATCTCTTTATAAAATCTGAGAGTTCTCACAACTGCTAAAACTGAAATCATCTTAAAAAAAACAACAGCTTTATTAGGGATACAATTTACATATCATATAATCGACCTATTTTAAAATTTCCTTCAGTTTTTAAAGTAAAAATAAAACATTTTTCATTTTCACCTAGAATTTTATTGAACAAAGTATTCACCATTTTGTTCCACTGCCTTCAGATGTGTATAAGAGACAGGCTTTATTAGGGATACAATTCACATATCATATAATCGACCTATTTAAAGTAAACAATTCAATGGCTTTCAGTATATTTAGAGAGTTGTGTAACCATCATTATAATTTTGGAATATGAAATCATTTTTTTTTGGTACTAACAGGAAATAAATATGAAGCGGGGCATTAAATCTACTTATCTCTTCTTTCTATAATTTCTATAATCTATAATATAATCCCATCATTTCTAGCTATCTAAATCAATGTCTGATCAGTCAGGAATGAGCAAGTTACATATGTACTAACTGTAGGCAGACATTATCTACTTCAGCTGCATGGTTCATCTATTTGACTAACTCACTCCCCACAACAATATCCTATTACCTTTTAGTTTCTTGGAAAAAGGCTATTGTTTACTAGTGTTATTCTTAACCTTAGTTTTAAATGAGACTTTCACTCTGCCTGCAGTACTCTCTGAATCTTTCATAACTGGATTATTTAAAGAGATTTGACTTGGGTAGCTTTGGATTTTCTTAAGAAAATAACACTAGCAATAAGCATTCAGATTTTTAGCTCTCTCAGAAATTTTGGAGAATATTGCATTTATGAACAAAATCACCTTCCCAGGTTGGCCTTCACTGGCAAAAAGATTAGCCAGTAACGCACACCCAAAATCATGATATTTCTCACTGTATTTCTCTAGTAGACACCCTCCATCTGCAGGGTTAACCCGAGCAAAGTAACTTCCATTCACAGGAGGTTTGTGTTCATTTTCTGTTTGAACAAGAAGCATAAACTGAAAAGAAAAGTATATAAGGTATTTAGTCAATCCAAGAATCTCTATGCAAAACAGAATATCTTGAAAACGTGACAAAATATTTTGCCCTTAGACTTTAAGACATTTTATTTCAAGATCTAATAATAAAACATGAAAAATAGAACATTTAATGTTAGATTAAAATGTTAAAGATTTACAAATATAAAAAAACTGGAAAAAACATTTTATAAAATGCTATAGTATTATAGTGCTTCTACAAGATTATGACATTTGCTTTAAAATTTCTCATTTAAAATTTTTAACTTTTTCTATCTTGAACACTAGGAAATTTATATTAATGTTTCTATAAAAGGACCTGTATGATTATTGACTAACAGTCACATCTGTAAGAGGCAGTAAGAGAGAATATGCAAACTGAGGAGGTTATTCACTCCCTGTTCATGAGATGTGAAGAAGCACTGATATTTTTATGTTGGAAATGTGTTGACATACACAGTGATGGATATTACCTTTCATAAATAATAATCACACTACTGGGCTAGATCCCTACTATTGGTCTCAAAGAGGGAGTTGACTAGGTCATTAAACATTTCATGCATCTTCTGATTGAAAGCTGTCTCTGAATCTTTCACAGTCCAGAGTCCTCGGCAAATCACAGCAGGACCTTTGACAGACTCATCTATGATTGAATGTATGTCTTAAGAAAATCTAAACTAGAGATTAGGGCTCCATTTCAGTTTGACTAACTGTGGCATGTTCTATACTCTAAATCAGTATCAAACAGTATCAGAACTATAGAGGGGTATAATATCAACCATTTACAATTCATTCAGATGACAGGATTTCTGATAAGGCAGTAAAAGGAAAAAGGCAAACAAAGTCTCAAATCAATAAATTAAAATAATTATATTAATATATATTACATGTTTTATATATAACATATGATAATATGCTGACCTCAGAATTGAATCCAAGAGTCTGAAATGGGCCTGCTCCTGCTCCAAGAATAAAAGCTCCAGGAAGCTGGATGTCTTTTGCAATCTTATTTAAATCATACACCTAAGTAAGAGAAAAAGCGTATTATTTAAAACTGACTTACGTAAATTCCCAGGTTTACTTTTTGTTACTGAGTCCATCAACATTTGCTTGTCACATTGGTCAGTGGATCTTCTAAGAATAAAAATAGGAATCAATTTCCATAATCTTCATGTGAATGTGAAAAGTAAAAATACACTTACTTTTTTTTTATTTACAAGAGCAGTAAGTAAGGCACACCTCCTACTTCTGCAATTCTAGTTTTTCCACAGATGCCTAAAAAGAAAATATACCTTAAAAATAGGTGAACATCTACATCTAAGTATAAAATACCAGACGACACTTATTAAGAGTATGTATCTTTTAGAAGAATTGATGCTTTCAAAGTATAGTGCTGGAGAAGACTCCTGAGAGTCCCTTGGACAGCAAGGAGATCAAACTAGTCCATCCTAAAGGAAAGCAACCCTTAATATTCATTGGAAGGACTGATGCTGAAGCTCCAATACTTTGACCACTTGATGTGAGGACCCAATTCAATGGAATAGACCCTGATGCTAGGAAAGATTGAGGGTAGGAGGAGAAGGGGATGACAGAGGGCGAGATGGTTGGATGGCATCATCAACTCAATGGACATGAATATGAGTCAACTCTGGGAGACAGTGATGGACAAGGAAGCCTGGCATGCTGTATAAGGTCCATGGAATTGCCAAGAGTTGGATACAACTGAGAGACTGAACAACAGTAACTTTTGGGGCTTCCCTGATCCAGTGGCTAAGATTCTGAGCTCCCAATGCAGGGGGCCTGAGTTCAATCCTTGGTCAGGGAACTAGATCCCATATGCTGCAACTAAAGATTCTGCATGCCACAACTAAGACCTGGTGCAGCGAAATAAACGAATGAATAAATATTTTTTAAGAGATTACACACAATTTACTCTATATCCTGTGATAAACCATAATGGAAAATATAAAAAAAGAAGGTATATATGTGTATAACTGAGTCACTCTGCAGTACAGCAGAGATTGTCACAACATCGTAAATCAACTATACTTCAATTTTTTTTTTTTAAAGAGTAAGTTTTCCATTCTCATCATTTTACAAATAACAGGGGTCAGAATCTGTATTGAGTTGGCCCAAAATTTCCTTCAGTTTTTAAAGTAAAAATAAAACATTTTTCATTTTCACCTAGAATTTTATTGAACAAAGTATTCACCATTTTGTTCCACTGCCTTCTGCCATTTTTCAGGTAACTTCATAATTCCATCGTCCCAACAGTTTCTATCTTTTTGAGCAAAGAACTGTTCTCAGTGCCTTTAACAGTCTTTTAGGGAACTGAATTTTTTTCCATGAAGAAAATCTTGTAAAGACTGAAATAAATGGACATCCAAAGGTACAATGTCTGGTGAATATGGCAGAGAATTAGAATTTCCCAGTCAAGCTAAAACAGATTTTTGCCTGGTCATCAAAGAAACATGTAGCCTTGGATTATGGAGGATTATGCATTTTCTGTTGACTAATTCTGGACGCATTTCGTCAAGTGCTGCTTTCAGCTGGTCTAACTGGGAACAGTACTTTTTGGAATTAACTTGTTTGATTTTCCAGAAGGTGCTCATAGTAGAATGGACTCCCTTCCAATCTCTCCATATTCACAACATCATCTTCTTTGGATGAAGACCAGCCTTTGGTGTGGTAGGTGGTGGTTCATTTCACTTACCCCACAATTGCTTCCATTCCACATTATTGTACAGTATTCACTTTTCATAACCCATCACAATTTTCTTTTTAAAGAATGTTTTCGTGTCATTTAAGTAGAGAATTGCATGTGGAAATATAGACAAGAAGGTTTTCTCTGCTTAACTTATGTGGAACCCAAACGTCAAAGCAATGAATATAACCAAGCTGCTGCAAATGATTTTCAGCACTGGATATTTTGAGTTTGTCAGTAATCTCTTGCATGGTATAAGTCGATGGAATTCCAGTTGAGCAATTTCAAATCCTGAAAGATAATGCTGTGAAAGTGCTGCACTCAATATGCCAGCAAATTTGGAAAACTCAGCAGTGGCCACAGGACTGGAAAAGGTCAGTTTTCATTCCAATCCCAAAGAAAGGCAATGCCAAAGAATGCTCAAACTACCGCACAATTGCACTCATCTCACATGCTAGTAAAGTAATGCTCAAAATTCTCCAAGCCAGGCTTCAGCAATACATGAACCATGAGCTTCCAGATGTTCAAGCTGGTTTTAGAAAAGGCAGAGGAAGCAGAGATCAAATTGCCAATATTCGCTGGATCATGGAAAAAGCAAGAGAGTTCCAGAAAAACATCTACTTCTGCTTTATGGACTATGCCAAAGCCTTTGACTGTGTGGATCACAATAAACTGTGGAAAATTCTGAAAGAGATGGGAATACCAGACCACCTAACCTGCCTCTTGAGAAATCTGTATGCAGGTCAGGAAGCAACAGTTAGAACTGGACATGGAACAACAGACTGGTTCCAAATAGGAAAAGGAGTACGTCAAGGCTGTATATTGTCACCCTGCTTATTTAACTTACATGCAGAGTACATCATGAGAAACGATGGACTGGTAGAAGCACAAGCTGGAATCAAGATTGCCAGGAGAAGTATCAATAATCTCAGATATGCAGATGACACCACCCTTATGGCAGAAAGTGAAGCGGAACTAAAAAGCCTCTTGATGAAAGTGAAAGAGGAGTGAAAAAGCTGGCTTAAAGCTCAACATGCAGAAAACTAAGATCGTGGCATTTGGTCCCATCACTTCATGAGAAATAGATGGGGAAACAGTGGAAACAGTGTCAGACTTTATTTTGGGGGGCTCCAAAATCACTGCAGATGGTGATTGCAGCCATGAAATTAAAAGACACTTACTCTTTGGAAGGAAAGTTATGACCAACCTAGATAGCATATTCAAAAGCAGACATTACTTTGCCAACAAAGGTCCGTCTCACATGCTAGATGATTTGGGAGAATGGCACTGAAACATGTGTCATATTATATATGAAATGAATCACTAGTCCAGGTTCAATACATGATACTGGGTGCTTGGGGCTAGTGCACTAGGAGGACCCAGAGGGATGGTACTGGGAAGGAGGAGGGACGGGGGATTCAGGATGGGGAACACGTGTATACCTGTGGTGGATTCATGTTGATGTATGGCAAAACCAATACAATATTGTAAAGTAATTAACCTCCAATCAAAATAAATGAATTTATATTAAAAAAACAAAATGGTTACATAAAACTTATCCATTTTGATAAGTTTTTAAAAAATGTATGCTGATATGACAGCTGCCACAATATCATCTACCAAAACTATCTGAATGAAGCTAAAGGCAACTAAGTGCTATTAGAGCCATCTTAAGAAAAAAACCAAATGAATCTTTTGGCCAACCTTAAAGTAGCTAGGACCCCTGTCCTATTCTAACTACCTGTGTTTTTTTTCTTTTTTGTTGTTTTTCTGGCTGTGCCACTTGGCTTACAGTATCTGAGTTCCCCAACTAGGAGTCCTAACCATGAGATTGCTGAGGAGTTCCCTACTTGTGTTTCAAATACTGTCATAACCAAGTATAACTTGATATAGTTAGTAACATAAAGGCAATGGAGTTAATGGTAAGGCAAGGGCTAGAACTGGGGCCAGTGTCTGGACTGGATGAAGTTTCTATATTAGTCTATAATGACTTAGCCCTTTAAAAATCTTTGTGTGTGGGGTGGGGGGAGGGCATTAGCTAAAACTATATTTTAAGGGGACGTCCCTCATGGTCCAGTGGTGAAGATTCCACATTCCCAATGCAGGGGACCCAGGTTCAATACATGGTCGGGGAACTACATGTATTCCACAACCAAGAGTCCACATGCCACGGTGATGATTCCAGGAGCCGCAACTAAGGCCCAGAGCAGCCAAAATAAATAGTGTAGCCTTGGGGCAGGCTCTTCCTTAAGCGATACCAGTTCAGTTCAGTCGCTCAGTCGTGTCTGACTCTTTGTGACTCCTTAGATTGCAGCACGCCAGGTCTTCCTGTCCATCACCAACTCCTGGAATTTGCTCAAACTCATGTCCAGCAAGTCGGTGATGTCATCCAACCATCTCATCCTCCGTCATCCCCTTCTCCTCTCACCTTCAATCTTTCCCAGCATCAGAGTCTTTTCTAATGGGTCCTTCCAGTAAGGGACATACAGAACAGTATTCTTGAGCTCTTCTGCAGAACTAAAACCCACACCAAATGGAAGATGTTAACTAATTTATGAAACATTCTTCACTCCAAAGAGAAAGTTACAGTTCAATAACCTTGAGAACCACAGATCATGGGACCACCTGAGACGATCTCTATACTGAACAAATGCAAGCCTTGCGAGTACCCTGATTCTTATGAGAAACCCCTCCCCATGACTAACTCCTCCATAAGACTCCCCACAACCCCCACTTCAGTTTGGGACCCACAGTTTTGAGAGTATCAGTCTGCTATGTCTCTCTTTGCCTGGCAAAGTAATAAAGCTACACTTTTCTACTTCATGGAAAACTCTTTATCTCTGAGAGTCAATTTGATGCTGCTATACAGAGGCTGTTTCAGCATCAATATTAATGTCCCTCCTCACTTTGAACATAGGTAATCAGTTGACAAATTTGTTGAAGGGATGTAAATATTTAATAGATGATTCAAATAAATACAAGGCTTTTAAGATCTCTTCAGATATTGAATAAATGAAACATAAAAATTATACTAAGTTTCCATAACAATCACTTGAACAATTAAAAATAAAATTTTCATGTGATATTCAGATGCTAGCCTACTGAACAGCTATTATATAACCTATGAAAGTTACAGAAGTACATAAAACACCATATTTTCCTACAAGGGTATAAAATGAAATTTGGCCAATATTAGAAAACACAGAAATGACACACAATTTAATCTAAAAGTTGGGGCAATATCCTTTATCTGGAGATAATTTAAGATAATCCTTAAAAATAATTTTCGTTTTAGGAAAAGATTTGGTCTGAAAAGGAAAAGCTAATTGCAAAGACTGCTTACCTTTTATAGGAAAGGTAAATGGCTCCTTAGTTAAATCAGGGCAATCAACTACAGAGACCTGGACTTCAGCAAAGTTATCCGTTAGCCCCTTCTGCAGAACTAATGAAGACAAGAAAAGGGTTAACATTAGGTAGAAATTTGCCATCACAGATCAAGTCTTCCCCTGATTTTTTTGTGTGTCCTATTTCCAACCTAAACTTGTGTAATTTTTTTTAAAATTTAATTTCTGGCTGCACCGCTCAGCATGTGGGATCTTAGTTCCCAGAACAGGGATGGAATTTTTGCCACTTGCAGTGGAAGCAAGGAGTCTTACCGTCTGGAGTGCCAGGAAGTCCCTAAACTTGAATAATTTAAAAGGAGCCTTGGGGGCCAGCAGTTAAGACTCCATGCTTCTACTGAAGGGGGTGCTCCCGCATGCTGTGCTGCCAAAAAAATCATATAAAAAAACAAAAAGAGGGGGGAACAATCTTGCTAATGAACTTAGACACATAATTAGACACATAATCACAAGATATGAATACCACTATACATAAATACTTCCATAAGTACCACTGTAAGCTGCAGTGATTATAAACCACTGAAGATAAACACTACACTCATTTTCTTTTAGGGAAAGGATTCCAGGAATTGAAATGTAAATATTTAAACTGCTAGAAAGTAAGCAATTACATGCAACACCTTCATCAATGTTTACAGGCAAAATGTTTAGCAAAAGAGGACATGAAAGTATGTGCTATATGACTTCACTTACCTGCATTTCAAACAAAGAAAACTAAAGTCACAGAAGTCAGAACAATGGTCACTTCCTGGGAAAGTGATATTGACTAAGAAAGTGTGAGGAGTCTTCTGGGATACTGGAAATAGTTTATACCTTTTTTTAAAAAGCTTATTATTTGGCCATGCTGGGTGGTATGTGCGATCTTAGTTCCCTGAACAAGGATCTGTGCACCCCTCCAGAGTCTTTTTTAAAAAAAAAATATTTATTTATTTGACTGCAGTAGGTCTTAGTTGAGGCATGTTGGATCTATTTATTTTTTAATTGGAAGAAAATTGCTTTACAATGTTGTGTTGGTTTCTGCTGAACATCAAATTGAATCTGTCATGATTTTATACATGCATATAGATATGGCTTCACTTCTTTTTCTTATTAGTAGATCCCTTCCCTCGAATTAATCCTGTGACACTACCTTAAATTCTTGTTCAAATAAGGTGAGATACCTAAAAATATACAGACAGAAAAACCTAAGCAAGGTTCACTGGCAGTCTGTCATATCAGGAGAGGGGGAAAAAGTAGTAGATTGGGAACATGATTAATGTATCACAGTAGATTATTTCAAGAGTACTGCAACTGGTAAAAAGTTAATAAAGCAAAACTGTGTACTCTTTGGGTAGCACACACATTTAAATCTTGTCATATTCATTTTCATTCTGTAAAGTTAGTATCTCATCAAGACTATTTCAATGGTGAATTTAGTTTTTTTAATTTTTTTCCCTTAGGATAATAAAAAAGACTATAAAAGGTATAGTACTTACCTCCAACAAGCTCCTCGAGACTTGGCACATGAAAAGAATATTCAGCACAAGCCATCTTCTTTCTTCCTTAGGGTACAAGGCACAACCTTTAAAAGAATAACATAGCTGTTGGGGAAAAACTAGTCTGAACCAACTAAGTCCAAGATAGCAAAAGATTCAACTTCCCGTAGACCTTGAGCCTTGTTGTAAAGCATTAGCATCTAAATGGCATACCCATAAGCACCATAACCATAGAAGGCCAAAAAGTGGGTGGTGGCCCAATTCCTGAAAATCTCTGCCCCAAATAGTTGGAATAATCCTTCCACTTGTTAGCCTATGAAGTTACCCAGCCCATAAATACTAACCATCCTACATTTCGGGACCTCTAGCTTTCTGAGCTGGCCCACACTGTCTGTCTTTCCTCCAAGGCTGTCTTGCTTTTTGAGACAGACGGCAATCTGTTTATGAAATTAGTTCAGTTTAGTTGCTCAGTTGTGTCTGACTCTGCAACCCCATGGACTGCAGCACGCCAGACTTCCCTGTCCATCACTGAATGTTGAGTTTTAAGCCAACTTTTTCAGTCTCCTCTTTCATCAACAGGCTCTTTAGTTCTTTGCTTTCTGCCATAAGGGTGGTGTCATCTGCATATCTGAGGTTACTGATATTTCTCCCGGCAATCTTGATTCCAGCTTGTGCTTCTATCAGCCCAGCGTTTCTCATGATGTACTCTGTAAGTTAAATAAGCAGGGTGACAATATACAGCCTGGATGTACTTCTTTCCCAATTTGGAACCATCCTGTTGTTCCATGTCCGGTTCTAACTGTTGCTTCTTGACATGCATACAGATTTCTCAAGAGGCAGGTCAGGTGGTCTGATATTTCCATCTCTTGAAGAATTTTCCACAGTTTGTTGTGATCCACAGTCAAAGGCTTTAGCATAGTCAATAAAGCAAAATTAGAAGTTTTTCTCGGACTCTTGCTTTTTCAATGATCCAGCGGATGTTGGCAATTTGATCTCTGGTTCCTCTGCCTTTTCTTAATCCAGCTTGAACATCTGGAAGTTCACAGTTCATATACTGTTGAAGCCTCACTTGGAGAATTTTGAGCGTTACTTTGCTAGTGTAGAGTGTGACATGAGTGCAACTGTGCAGTAGTTTGAACATTCTTTGGTATTGCCTTTCTTTGGGACTGGAGTGAAAACTGACCTTTTCCAGTCCTGTGGCCACTGCTGAGTTTTCCAAATTTGCTGGCATACTGAATGCAGCACTTTCACAACATCACCTTTTAGGATTTGAAATAGCTCAATTGGAATTTCATCATCTCCACTAGCTTGTTTGCAGTGATGCTTCCTAAGGCCCACTTGACTTCGCATTCCAGGATCTCTGGCTCTAGGTGAGTGATCACACCATTGTGGTTATCTGGGTCATGAAGATTTGTTTTGTGCAGTTCTTCTGTATATTTCTGAAATGTCTCTGTAAGTAAATCTACTTCCTATCACTTTGTCTCTCACTGAATACTTTCTTTAGATAAGACCTAAAGATTTGAGCTTCATTAATCCTGAGTGTGTGATCTCAAAAGACAGTGGGTTCAAATCCCAACCTGAGTTGTGAGGTTTCATGAGGATTTACAAAATAAATCAAGTGTAGATTAATGGTTGCAAGAGTTCACAGTGCACCAAGCATGAACATCTAAAGCTCTGGAAATGAAAGAGTTCAGTTATGTAAGGAAGGCAAAAGGGCATTTAGGTGTCTGTCCTCACAGAAAGGACAACTTTTAGTTGTCCTTACTAAAACCACAACTTTTAGTATTTAATAATTGGAGTGAGAAATGTCCAAGTAACCTCTTTTAATACTAACACCTTAAATAGCTGATATTTAAATAGAAAAAAGGAATACCATACCAAGAGGGCACATGATTCATTTTTCTCCAGTCATGTACCTGGACTGAACATGCAGCTTTCTAACAACTGGTTTAAGGTAGATAGATGTGGAAGCAAAGGTAGTTAGTTGCTAAAGTTTATGAGTATTTAAGTGGTTGTAGAATAACAGTTGGTTGTAGGATGCTCAGGTACTTCTATAATAGATCATTTATTTGTGTTTTCTATTCTGTATTTGACAATTAGGCTAAAAATTACATGAGCTTCTTACACTATAACATTTACAAGAGAAAATTTAAATTACTAAGAAAAATAGAAATTTCTATAAATGATTAGCTTTTGATATTCAAATAATTTCATTTACAAATAAACTTTTTTTTGGTAAACAACTTTAATGTTCAATTATTCTGATAACTAATGAAGTATAATTTGATTTTAAAAAAATATATGCTAAGTATTTTACAATAATTAGACATTTATGCAGAGATTAGTATCTTACCTCAAGTGTACAGGTGATGAGGTGCACAAGCAGACAGAGTTAAATAAAATGTGAGCCAAAAAGCACAAACAAACAAAAGTAATACTAGGTGGGTGGAGAAATCCCACTTTAGGCCAATCACAGCAAGGAATAAAGACAAAACTCTTAAGGGTGTTTCTAAGAACACTGTTGGATTTCTCATTAAAATTGTTAATGAATATCTCATTAATCTGAATAATGTCTGACATATCAATACTTACTAAGGAAAGGTGGTCCTTTGGAAACATTTAAAATGCTCTTCCAAATTTTTTTAAAATTTTCCAAAGATTCATAATTTTCTTAGAAACTGGATTTCTAATTCTGACAATAGTTTCAAACAACACATCCTTCACAAACATATATTTAAGACCCGACACTTCTTTAGTACTTGATCAAATACCAAAGTTTATTACCCTATAATAAGACCCGACACTTCTTTAGTACTTGATCAAATACCAAAGTTTATTACCCTATTCCTCTGTCCATGGGATTCTCCAGGCAAGAATACTGGAATGGTTTGCCATTCCCTTCTTCAGGGGATCTTCACGACCCAGGGAAGGAACCTGGTCTCTTGTACTGTAGGTAGATTCTTCGCTGAGTTACCAGGGAAGCTTATTTACTTTATATGCATAATTTGGTCTCCCAAATAAAATGTAAACTGTTGATACTGGGCCCCAAACCCTATATCATATTTTAATTACCTCAAATATATTCTCTTTATGGCAACAATATGCCACTTGCAGAACCTTAGTTCCCTGAACAGGGCATCAAACCTGAGCCCTCAGCAGTGAAAGTGAAGCTTGGAGTCCTAACCACTGAACCTCCAGGGTGGTGGTTAGGTGCGTGCATGCTCAGTCGTGTTTGACTCTTTTGTGACCCTGTGGACTGTAGCCCATTAGGCTCCTCTGTCCATGGAATTTTCCAGGCCAGAATACTGGAGTGGGTTGCCATTTCCTCTTTCAGAGGAATCTTCCTGACCCAGGGATCTAACTTGAATCTCTGGTGCCTCCTGCATTGGCAGGTGAATTCTTTTCCTTTAGTGCCACCTGGGAAGCCTGTGGACCTCCAAGGAACTCCTTGAAATATATTTTCAAATTGAAATAAACTATAATTGTTTAGGACTAAGCCATTTTAACTTTTGAAATAATTTCAGATGGACAGAAAATACATACAAAGAAAGAAAGTACATACAATCTTGTATACACTTCATGCAAGGGCTCCCCAGGTGATGCTAGTAGTAAAGAACCTGCCTGTCAATAAATGCAGGAGACACAAGAGACATGGGTTCGATCCCCAGGTTGGGAAGATCACCTGGAGAAGTGCATGGCAACCCACTCCAGTATTCTTGCCTGGAGAATTCCATGGACAGAGGAGCCTGGCAGGCTATATAGTCCATGGAGTCACAAATAGTCGGATACGACTTAAGTGACTTAGCACACATGAACAAGCCACAGAATCTTAGTTCCCTGACCAGGGATAGAACACAAGCCCCCTACAGTGGAAGCATGGACTCTTAACCACTATACCTCCAGGGAAGTACCATCATTTTATATACATTTAAAAATTTTTGTTTTTCTTTTGT
This sequence comes from Madoqua kirkii, assembly GCA_006408675.1. Classification (NCBI taxonomy): domain Eukaryota; kingdom Metazoa; phylum Chordata; class Mammalia; order Artiodactyla; family Bovidae; genus Madoqua; species Madoqua kirkii. The sequence goes on from SJYC01105257.1 coordinate 28,169, forward strand.
CTTGCAAATTATTTTTCTCTGTATAATAGGCTCCAGTTTCATCCACCTCATTAGAATTGATTCAAATGTATTCTTTTTAATAGCCAAGTAATATTCCATTGTGTATATGCACCACAACTTTCTTTTCCATTCATCTGCCAATGGATATGTAGGTTGCTTCTAGGTCTTAACTATTATAAACAGTGCTGCAATGAACATTGGGGTACACGTGAAATAAGTCAGAAAGAAAAATACCAATACAGTATATTAACATGTATATATGGAATTTAGAAAGACGGTAACAACAACCCTATATGTGAGACAGCAAAAGAGATATACAGAACGGACTTTTGGACTCTGTGGAGAAGGCGAGGGTGAGATGATTTTAGAGAATAGCATTGAAACATGTATATTATCATGTGTAAACAGATCAACAGTCCAAGTTCCACGCATGAAACAATGCACTCAAAGCCAGTGCACTAGGACAGCCCTGAGGGATGGGATGGGGAGGGAAGAGGGAAGCGGGTTCTGGATGAGGGACACATGTACACTCATGGCGGATTCATGTCACTGTGTGGCAAAACTACCACAACACTGTAAAGTAATTAGCATCCAGTTAAAATAAATAAACTAAAAAAATAAAATTTAAAAGTGCAAAAAATATTTTTTTCTTTCCCATGATTTATTTTTTAACAGTTTCCTTTTACAATATAGAATATTTATACATACACATTAACACAA
>SJYC01105258.1:0-44279 GCA_006408675.1 Madoqua kirkii
TCAGGTGATAGCCAAAACTTTAATTCTCTGTATCCAGGAGCAGTTTACTTGGTAATAATAATTAAAATAAATGGCTACCGTACAGAATTAAAGAATTTATTTCTAAAATGGAAAGCAAATGTCATTTTATTTTTATTTTTTTCTAAAATATTTATTTGGATGAGTTGGGTCTTAGTTGCATACACCCTAATCTTGTCAGGAACCCCACCCTTTTTGAAACTTTGCAGAAGAATGCAAGACTGCTACTGCCTGATATAACAAGTCACATACTCCTGACTTGACTACACTGCGTGTTAGTCACTCAGTCAGACTCATTGCAACCCCATTACTGTAGCCCACTCAGCCCCTCTGTCCATGGAATTATCTAGGCAAGAATACTGTAGTGGGTTGCCATTCCCTTCTCCAGGGGACCTTGCATAACCTCTCCCTAATACCCAGGGAGAGGAGCACAGTTCATGAGGCACTAGCCTACTGTGTCCCCTCTAGGCCTGCCAAAGGAAGCAAGCCTCTATTTCCTTCGCCATAACTCGGTCTCCGTGTTTCTGGTTGGCATCAGTGCACAGAGAGTCAAGATTTTGGCAACAAATTCTTGCTTCCCATTCATATAAATCATTTAAGTCCTGTGAATGTAAAATGCTGTTGAATACACACTCCAAGAGAGTTCACTGAGAATCAAATTCCCTGGATTCCATGGAGTCGGTAGAATGAGCACGCATCAAGAAGTAAAATAAATACAGAAGTTTCATCAAGAAGTGAAATAAAAACAGGGGTGTTGTTTCGTTCAGTGTTAGAGTGAGAACAAAATACATAAGCCTGTATGAACTATACAGTACAAACTGAAATTTCAATGATTCTGTGTATAAGCTAAATCTTGTTTGTATTTAAGACTGGTATTACACAATATAGAGTGGTAAATCTCATGCTAATGAATTAACTTTTTAATTTATCAACCATAAAGAGCAAATTAATGCTACTATTAATAATATAGTGATTAATAATCAATAAAGTAGCATGATTAATAATGCCCTTGATAATAATACCAATTAATGCTATTAGTTAAAACATCATGACAAGTTGAAAAAGATACTACAGAAGAAATGAGACAGCTTATATCTTAGTAGCTTTAATGGCACTTTCCCATTGCATTTTGAACAAGAGACACTGCATTTTCATTTGATACTGAGCCTCACAAGTTCTGGAAATATGGCAGGGGATAAGGCATGCAATCCCTGTTCTGGAAATTACTGTACTTCACAATCTCTACAAGACTTGACTATCTGTGCCTGGAATTGTTGAACATTTAGAGCAAAATTGAGTAAAGAGGCTAGATTACCTTCCAGATCGATTGATTCCCAACATGACACTATCCACAAAATAAGACTAGACTGCTTTCCTGGTTTTATTATATGATACAAGAAGCTGAGGATTTGATTCCTGGGTCAGGAAGATATCCTGGAGGAGGAAATGGTAACCCATTCCAGTTTTCTTGACTGAAAAATCCCATGGACAGAGGAGCCTGCTGCTATACAGTCCGTTGGTTCGCAAACAGTTGGACTACTGTTGGGAAGAGCTAACTCATTTGAAAAAATCCTGATGCTGGGAAAGATTGAAGGCAGGAGAAGAGGACGACAGAGGATGAGATGGTTGGATGGCATCACCGACTGGATGGACATGGGTTTGGGTGAACTCTGGGAGTTGGTGATGGACAGGGAGGCCTGGAGTGCTGCGATTCATGGGGTTCATGGGGTCGCAACGAGTCAGACACAACTGAGTGAACTGAACTGAACTGAACTGAACCATTTAGGGAACTGAGAAAACGAACAACAAAAAAACTTTCCTTCCAAGGATTTCATGGCTGCAATCACCATCTGCAGTGATTTTGGAGCCCAGAAAAATAGTCAGCCACTGTTTCCACTGTTTCTTGAATGGTTACTGTGTAAAAAGCTAAAAGTTTAAGCTAGTTTAGTTTTGATGTTTTTTGTGATCTGTTAATCAACTCCTAGGAGGCTGACCCTTCGTTCTGAGGGAGGACAGGTAACAACACAAGTTCGAAGGTGCAGCGGGAAGCTGGAAGTGGTTGCATAACAGAGGTTTCTAGTACAAAGGTTACACAGTTTTGAGTCAGGGTCAAGGTACGATCCTCTCACAATTTAACGGAGAAGCGATTTCTGAAGGCAAAAGCGGACACAACACGACAAAACATAGCTGGCCAGAGACACATACTCGCACATCCCCCATAAGACCCGCGGTGACTCTGGACAGTTATAGGAAACCTCAGCAGAGGTGAGGCTACTGGGAACAAGTCAGGCGGAGTGCCTGTTTCCTTGCAGTTCACGTGCATTCCACCCGCCTGACCCCATAATTTATTCCCGAAACGTTGGCCTAAAAGTCCTAGGCTATCCACTTACCTAGTCGGTTAGACAAGCCTACGTCAGACGCCTACTCCTACCTCACTCAACTCTGCCTTTCCAGGGTTAGGGCGTCCAAGGCTCCGCCCACTGGAATCGGACCTCCCCTCGCGGGGATAAACATGGCGCCCGCGTCGCGCCACCTCCCAGCTCTCCTGTTCATCCCGGAGTCCGGTTGTTATCGCGAGACTTCCGCCCACTATTAGCTTGGGCGCGCGGCGCGCCCAGCCTTTCTTCCCGCGTAGCGGCGGCGGTTGTCTGCAGACTGCCTTTTGGAGTGCTGTGGTCGGTAGGTTGCTGTCCGCAGCAGAGGCCCGTGCCGAGCTGGCGTAGGCTATTATACGCCACCTGTCTCTGGAGGGGTCGGAAAGAGGACACGGGCGTCCGGGCCTTGGGGGCGGCGGAGGGGTCGGCCTTGTGGCTTTTCCCGGGCCCCGTGAGGCGGGGCGGGGTGGGGTGGGGTGCAGCCGCGGAAGTCGAGCCCTGATGGCGGAGGGCACGCGGTGGTTGTGGACTGCGGGCCTAGGGCTGCGCTGCTACCATGGCCCGTGAAGTGGATGTTAAAATGGAGCATTAAACAATGCTTATTCTCTAAATGGCGGTTGAGTGCGAGCTAGCCGTTGCTGACGCCATCCTCGCCCTACGTGGGTGCCTCCTGGAGATGCTTGCCCCAGGATCGCGCAAGACGCTAAGGGCGCGTTGTTCGCGGCCGCGTGGTCCGGTCAGCAGAGTCCCGGACCAGGAAGCAGTATTTCACAGGATTGCTTTCCAGATTCCGAAAAGATTGTGTTTTAGTTTTGATAATATGCGCAGGTTGGATCCACTTTAGCATCTGCCTACAAAGCCGGAGACCCGGATTCAGTCCCTGAGTTGAGGAAGATCTCCTGGAGAAGGGAATGGCAACCCACTTCAGTATTGTTGCCTGGAAAATCCCATGGACGGAGGAGCCTGGGAGGCTACATCCGTGGAGTCGCAACAAAGAGTCGGACACTACTGAGCGACTTAATGACTTAGATTTTGCAAAGCTTGAGATCTTTGTGACCTATTGTCTTCCTGTATTTGAAATATGTCACTCTTAAAATGCTAAAAATGAAGAACAGTGGGAAAATGATGGCATCCCCTATAAGGGAGGTTGAGAAGTAAAACACATTATCCTTTAAAAAATTTTGCCCAAAATACTGTATCCATGAAAGTGAAAAAAAGACAACGGGCATTATCTGCAAGCCTTTTACTGAGAATGTGGAGAATTTAGAACTTTTAATACCCTAATACTAAATCCCAGACCAGGAGTTTGGATTGAGGTAGTAAGACCTAATATTATTTTCCCTGCTATACGGGGCCACACATAGTAGTTAACTTATGCTGCTGAACACTGATACTCTTCATTGTACATTACTATGGCTAAGGGTTAAAGTTACATTTTTTCCTGTTGGGAAAGTTCCTTGATACTGTTGGAAATTACCTACTCTTCTGGAATCTTATTCCACTGGACAGATGAAGGAGGCAAAACTAAAACAGAACCCGTGAATCAAATCTCTAGATTTTAGAATTGATCTGAATTTATTTACATAACTCAGCTACATCAAAATTTGCATTACTCTGATTACTAACTGTTGTCATTAATTTGTTCAAGGAAACTATACCACATTTACCAGATTTTATATGGTCAGAAATCTATTGAAAGCAAAAGATAATTGGAGAGGGACTTGGATCAAGAATGGATTCTCTTAACTATACAACAGCACCTGATTCAGCTGTGGAAACTGAGAATCAAAGGTAAGTGCTTTTAAAAACAACAGCAGATTTTTCCTGGATAAGAGACTGGATGGTAATATTTATTATATTTGAACTACTGTGAGGGCATAAATCATTGTCAGTAATGAGTGGTGGTAAATGTAATTTTCAAGAGTTGGAACAGAAAAGGAAAACTTGGTTTGGACAGGCCTTTGAAGTTTTTGAACTAAGATGATGGGTATTAGTGAGTCTTGCTTTAAAATCAATTTGTTCTTATTTCACATTAGCAAGGATGCGGGCTTATGTATTAGATGAAAGGTATCTAGTCTAAATCATTGATCTTGCTGGGAAATCACAAGAGCATTTCTAGTATATTCATAGCAGATACCTCTCTACTAAGATACTCTTGTTTTATTTAGAGGTGGCTTTGTCCTATTTCGTTTAGGATTAGCAGTGAACAGGATGCCTTTATGGAACTTACATAAAGGAAGATCACCATGGCAGGGGCATTATGGGCCACTCCAGCAGTTTGTTAGTACTGAGCCCATCTTTTAAGAAATTATTCTAAGCATGTTTTCCTGCTTTGATTTTAAAAACATAGGTATACTGGTAATAAACATTCAGTAATTTGAGAGGGTGAGATTAATCTTTCTGTTTTCTAGTGACAACTCTTCCTCTGGTAGCAGCTTGTTTAAAACTCAATGTGTTCCTGTCCCACCTAAATGGAGGCAAAGAAACACTATTAGAAAATTCGTTCACATACTCAAAAGTACTCAGGCAACAGAGTCATCTAGTGACTCATCTATAGAGCCAAGACCACTGACTTTAAAGGCTATTTTTGAAAGATTCAAAAATAAGAAACGTAAATATAAAAAGAAGAAATACAAGCCAAAGGGAAGATCAGTGGGAAGACCAAAAGGAAGGAGAACCACTAGATACTCACAAATAACTGAGGAACAATTTAAAGACAAAAGACCTGGTTTCCCATTTTTAGAATCAGAAAATGGAAGAAAACCATTACCTTGGAAAAAAATTTTAACCTTTGAGGTGAGTCATCATTTATATATGCTCATACACAGCTTAAAGGTGTGAAATGAGTTGTTGGTCACTTTTAGAATTTAGGTAACACCTAGAACATGCAATTTGCAACTTTGATACTTCTTTATCCTGCCTATAAGTGACTATACTGCCACTTAAATGCCACTTCCATCCTTCAGTTCAAAGTTGACTTGGGCTTCTGGATGTAATCTTTACTGGTATATTGGGTGGATATATCTGCATGTAAATCCAAGGACATTTTTATACCTTGCTCTTACCCAAACAGGTTTTAAACATCATTCCTAAAACTCAAATAATGCCTAGTTGTTTTACTATAACCTAAGTCAAACCTACACCTGACTTTCATGTTCAGCGGCTTTAGTAGGTTTCATTTCTGACAGAATCACCTGACAGATCAGCCAGTTCACAGCAGTAGACTCAAATATTTAAATTTTAAGTGACTGCAAAATTTGTCGGACAGACTAAGCGACTTCACTTTCATACATTGGAGAAGGAAATGGCAACCCACTCCAGTGTCCTTGCCAGGAGAATCCCAGGGACAGGGGAGCCTGGTGGGCTGCCGTCTATGAGTCGCACAGAGTGGACACAACTGAAGTGACTTAGCAGCAGCATAATTTGTAATCACTTGTTCTAAAATCTGATTTATTGGAAAGGATTAGTAATTAACCTTTGATGTTTAAAAGTGACTAAAACAGACCTTTCAATTTGCATTAAAAAAATCTTTAAAAGCATCCAAACCATATACAAGATTTGTGCTTATTTTTCTTGGGGTACCAACTTTGGTAACTCCCTTGGTAAAACAGTGAATTCTTTTTATAAGCAGTGTTTGATAGAGGTGATCGCCACATTGCAGAGTTAGAGCTTCCTTGTTATTTTAGAACGTAAGCATCTATCTGCTAAGCTGTGGTGAAAAAAGTTTTTTTCCAAGCCTGTGACTTACAACAGGATGTTCTGGTATATATAGCAAGCAGTGGCAAGAGGATTTTTTAACTACCTTGAAAAACTGAAGTATGAATACTACCTCAAGGAATCCTTGAAACAGATGAATGTTGCTGAAGATTTAGAAAAAGAAGACCTTGATAGTCGAAGATACAGATACTTGGATGATGATGGATCTCTCTCTCCTATTGAAGAGTCAGCGTAAGTTCAGACATTGGAACAATTTTGAACATTATTTTGCTTTTAAATCTTAATGTTGCTCCACATTATACTATCAGTTTGTTTAGATTTTAATAGTTTTAATGTTTAAAATTCATATTAAATGTTGAGTTCAGTTGCTTAGTCATGTCTGACTCTGTGGGACTCCATGGACTGCAGCATGCCAGGCTTCCCTGTCCGTCACCAGCTCCCAGAGCTTGCTCAAACTCATCTCTCTCCAGTCGGTGATGCCATCCAACCACCTCATTCTCTGTTGTCCCCTTCTCCTGCCTTTAATCTTTCTCAGCATCAGGGTCTTGTCCAAGGAGTTGGTTCTTTACATCAGGTGGCCAAAATATTGGAGTTTCAGCTTGAGCATTGGTCCTTCCAAGGAATATTTAGGGCTGATTTCTTTCAGGATTGACTGGTTGGATCTCCTTGCAGTCTAAGGGACTCTTCAAGAGTCTTAGTCTTCACCACCACCACAGTTCAAAAGCATCATTTCTTTAGTGCTCAGCGTTCTTCATGGTCCAGCACTCACATCCATACATAACTGTTGGAAAAACCATAGCTTTGACTAGACTGACCTTTATCAACAAAGTAACATCTCTGCTTTTTACTGTGCTCTGTAGGTTGGTCATGGCTTTTCTTCCAAGGAGCAAGCATCTATTAATTTCCTGGCTGCAGTCACCATCTGCAGTGATTTTGGAGCCCCAAAGAATAAAAGTCTATCACTGTATCCATGTTTCCTTATCTATTTGCCATGAAGTGATGGGACCAGATGGCATGATCTTAGTTTTCTGAATGTTGAGTTTGAAGCCAACTTTTTCACTCTTCTCTTTCACTTTCATCAAGAGGCTCTTTAGTTCTTCATTCTCTGCCATAAGGGTGGTGTCATCTCCATATCTGAGGTTATTGATATTTCTCCCTGCAATCTTGATTCTAGCTTATGCTTCATCGAACCTGGCATTTCTGCATATAAGTTTAAATAAGCAGGGTGACAATATACATCCTTGATGTACTCTTTTCCCAATTTGGAACCAGTCTTGTTTCATGTCCAGTACTAACTGTTGCTTCTTGACCTGCACACAGATTTCTCAGGAGAAATTAATTCTTTAAGGATTAAATGTTACTTAATATTAAATATGTATTCATACTTAAATATATTTAATAGTGGTAATCAACTGGTATTCCTGGTTCAGTTGTATATCATAACAGTATGCTATGAATTTATTGTCAACTGAGTGATAATGTTTTTAATATTACAGAGCAGAGGAGGAGATTGCAGCAAACCTTAATATACATCCTTGATGTACTCTTTCCCAATTTGGAACCAGTCTTGTTTCATGTCCAGTACTAACTGTTGCTTCTTGACCTGCACACAGATTTCTCAGGAGAAATTAATTCTTTAAGGATTAAATGTTACTTAATATTAAATATGTATTCATACTTAAATATATTTAATAGTGGTAATCAACTGGTATTCCTGGTTCAGTTGTATATCATAACAGTATGCTATGAATTTATTGTCAACTGAGTGATAATGTTTTTAATATTACAGAGCAGAGGAGGAGATTGCAGCAAACCTTGAACATGATGAATGTGATATTAAGTTGGTGGTAAGTGACATATTCCATTTCGTTTTGGGAGGACAGGAGTTGAAAAAGGGAGATTTTTATCGTGTAGTGTTACTGTCTAAGTCTCAATGCCCTTGGTGCAAGAAATGTGCAGTTAAAAATAAGAATTTTACAGATAACTGAGAACATCAATTAGCGGTACTATGTCAATAAGTGTCAATAGTATTGTAAGTTTTAATGTGTTTTATTGTTACTAGGATATCAAAAAATCCAAATGTAATTTTCAGGTTATTTTAAGTAACCTAGTTGTATGTAATTACTAGTGCAGTAAAATCAGTCATATGTCTTACCAATATTTCTTATGCAGGAGAATAGTTATTTCATAATAAGTTCTGAATTTCCGAAGAAGAAGAATGTATATTTGGAAGAGGAATATACTGAAGAAACTGCTTTGCTTAAAAAGAGAACATCAAAATCTAAACACTGGACAAAGGACAAAATGGCCTGATAGGATTATAAATACCAGACAAGGTAAACAGAATAAAAGCGAAAATAAGTGTCTATGTATGCCAGCCTTAGAAAAAAACAACCCTGTAAGAAAATAAAGAATACTTAAACAGATTTGTGAAACTCTTGAAGTAGTAATTATAAGAAACATTATGTAAAAAAATTGAGGCTGTTACTGCAGAGATTGACTTGACAGATAATAAAAGTCCTACTGTTTCTGCCTATGATGGTTTATTTCTAGGTAAGAGAACTTAAAGGACCATTTGAGCACTGAATCAGATAACATATTGTAATCTTGAAAAGTCTGCATAAACAAATTTTTTTTTTCACCTACCCTCCTTAGGGACCTACAACTTCGTTTTTGTTTTACTTAGACGAGTTTAATGTGAAATGCTGAGTACTGTAATAATTTTCCCTTCCTAATTACCTTCATTTCAAATATCATTTACATCACCACTATATATAATGTATTTTACAGTAGCACTTGTGTTTGTTTTTGTTTAATTTGTGGACAAAGACTTAAAAACAAGTGCGAAAGTAAATCCTCTTTTGCAACCCACAACTCATTGTTCAGTATGAGTTCTGATACAGATAAGAAGGAACATGATCCATAAAATGGGTATGTATTGGTGAGCATAAAGATTGCTTCCAGGGCTGTAAGGTTAAATAAGCTTCTAAGTTACCAGGTGTCCTGATCCTAGTACTCAGTTTTCATGTTGACGTAAAACAAAGATGGGCTTCTTTTTTTAGGCTTTTATCTTCGGAATACAGTGTCTGGATTTTGCAAAGATATGTCTAATGCTTTAGGTGAGTTTGCTTCAGATTTGTGTAAATATGATACATTGTCAACTTCTCCAGAGGTTTAATTTTTGAAAGGCATTTTTGCCAACTTTAAATTTCTATTCATCATGTAATTTCAGAAAATGAATCTCAGGATTGGCATGTTTTATAGTGACATTGTGCCAGGATTTGCTTTCAGAAAAGGGTCCCAGAACTATAAACTATCAGAATCTTGGATATTCCCTCTTCAAGCATATGAATTTTTAATCTCCTAACACCTTCTATACAATTGAATTATTTTATTGAAGGATAGCTGACAATGCTAACTTCTGCTGTACAGCAAAATGACTCAGTTATATAATTTTCCTCTTATGATCTATCACAGAATATTAATTCCCTGTGCTATACAGTAAGCCCTTGTTTATCTTAGAATTTATATCTGCTAATCCAGTGTTACCAGTCCATGGCTCCCCCACCTCCTGTCCAACCACAAGTTCATAGTTTGTTTCATAGATGTGTTCATTTGTGTGGTAATTTAGATTCCACATGTAAGTGATACCTATTTCTGACTTAGTTTGCTTTGTATATTGCTAGGTCCATCCATGTTGCTGCAAATGGCATCATTTTCATACACCCCTCCCACACATCTTTATCAGTTCATCTCAGTTCAGTTCATCTCTCAGTGGACATCTATGTTGGTTCCATATCTTGGAACAGTGCTGTAGTGAACACAGGTGCAGGTATCCTTTCCAACCATGTTTTTCTTAGCGGATTGCTCATCATATGGTAGGCCAATCTACATTGCCACCAACAATGTAAGAGAAGGTTCCTTTTTTTTCCTCCAACACCCTGTCTGGCATTTATTTGTAGACTTTAAAACGATGGCCATTCTCACCAATGTGAGATGGTACTTGATTATGGTTTTGATTTGCATAACCCTAACCCTGTTAGTGATGTTGAGCATAGAACCTACACCCCCTGCAGCGGAAGTGCTGAGTCCTAACCAGTAAATCACCAGGGAAGTCCCACTATTTTTTAAGGGATGCATATACTAAAATGAAATGGAAAATTTATAGTGTAATGCTAGAAATGACTACACAGGAAACATAATTTCATAAATCTGAATGATATACAAATGCCAAATTTGTCCTCAGTGATGCAGAACATCAGGCATATTAACATTTTTCTGTATTTTCATAATTGTTATGAGAAAAATTCATTTAAATAGTTTTGTAGTAATCTGGGCACTGCATAGGTTAAACACATTGTAGTAATGAAGTTCTTAATAATCAAGCTTAAATTTACATATGTAATTTTTTGGTTCAGCTGTAATAACTACTTGGTACTTTATACTATCTTTCCTAAGCATTGATTTAAAAATACATGTCATGTGATTAATTCACTGTATGATTTCTTTACATTACTTAATTTAAAATTAAACAGTGATTAAGCCACAGTTGAGGTCTATCCCGATGGGGCTTTTTCTATAAACCTACATCGTTGGAAACGCCTCATAGAGTAACTTCTGTAGTTTCCTTTACTCATAGAACTACCTGTTAGATCTGTGGGAAAGAACTACAAGACATAGCTACCAATTAAACTATGAAAAACCTAACAATTTTTTTAATCTTAGGTATTGGCATATCCCAGTGATCTGTCAAGTTTTAGGGTGTGATAACTTAGGTAAGTTTTAGTTAGTGACTAATTTGGAGTGAGGGTTACCGTTCCAGTTCAGATGATGAATTTAATGTTCAACTGCTGAATGATACAGATATGAACTAAAACTCAATTCTGATAGAGCTGAGTATAACAAAATGTTTAAATAAGCACATATTTAGGTTTTTGTTTTTTAATCATGAGTAAGTAACCCATAGTATTTTATTTGGTATCTGCAGGAATTAATATGATTTGAACTTGGTAAGTTTTTAGAGGTAAGTAGAATATTTAATTTCTATTCAAATAGGATTCAGAAGTTCTGAAGATAATGAAATTTTGAGTATGGCATTCCATTACTATTGTGACTGCTAGTTATTTAGGTGTAAAACAGAATTAGCAAGATTTTGGCCAAAAATTTGCTGTAATATTTGTATTTACAGAATTGGAAAAAAAATGAAGACACAGCATATGTAGGGCATGGAAATGCCCGTGTCCCTTGCATACTTTATTAAACCGACATGTAAATATCAAGTATGATTGGATAGTTTCCTGTGTGAAAGTTTTATAGGTAAAGAGAGGGTAAAAAGGTAACGACTAAGTTTATAATTTAAGATGAGTTAATGTAGTTGCCTTGACAAATAGGAAAAAATTGTTTCACATGTTACAAAAATTTTAGAGGTGTGTATGAAAGTAAATTTCTCAGGTAGTATCATTACAGAATGAAGTTGAGGTGGTTCTAGTTCAATCATAATTGCACTGCATGGTATCTGCATTCAGCAGTTTGTTCCTGCTGGCTGTTCAAAAGACAGTGCGATATAAATTCAGTATCTGGCATCGTTGGTTTTTTTGCTTTGTGCATGTTAGACCTGGTATTTCTACTGATACAGTATCCTTTTAGTTTGTTATACTGTTCAGTTTGAGATAATCTTCAATAGTAACTAATACTTTATTTTTTCTACAGTTGTCATTAAGAACTAGACAGATCCCATCTCTGACCCTAAATAGGTATTTTGCTTTTCACTTTCTGTTGCTTTTAGCAGCTTTCCTTTACTGATAGCCTACTTCAGTCATGTCCGACTGCGACCCCGTAGCCCACCAGGCTCGCCCCGGCAAGAACACTGGAATGGGTTGCCATTTGCTTCTCCAGTGCATGAAAATGAAAACTGTACTCAGTTGTTTCCAACTCTTAGCAACCCCATGGACTGTAGCCTACCAGCCTTCTCTGTCCGTGGGATTTTCCAGGCAAGAGTACTGGAGCTGTACAGGTGTAGAAGAAGCCTTCTGCACATTCTCTTGCTTGAGAAACTTACTTATAAAGCCTCATTCTACTGAAAATGGGCACTTGTTCATGGTGTCCATGAAACTGTTAATGCGGCTACATTGAGAACACAGGTTTTGCTTCCATCACTGTAATTTTATTGCAGTGGTGACAATGAGACCTGTAACATTTTTTTTGGCTAGGCTCATGAGTAAAAATTGGACATAATACGGCTTTTCAGTATTAGGAAAGAGGAAGGAATAAACATCAATGTACTTGCTTTATTTCACTTCTAGGATCCTATAGTAAACTGCTTGAGGAAATTGGATTTGGAAAATTACAGGTAAGATTTTCATTTTCTCCTTATATTTAATTAAAAAAAACTAGACATTCAACAGCCCATTAGGTGTTTTACTGTTTTTTCAGTGATGTTATGATGATGGGCAATTGTTCAACTGCTCTGAACGGGCTGAGTGAAAACAGCCTTTCTGAACATCCGTATTAAACTATATTTTAAAACATGAAAGCTCTAAGAATAAAGTTGCCTGAGGACATTTATGTTTTGCAACAAAGTTTAGGTATGAATGAAAATGGAACTGAATCAGTCTCAGTTATTGTTAAAATCCTTTTCTGTAGGTGGCAAACTTCGAAGTGAACTCCATTGAAGATCTAAGAGGCCCAACTAAAACAACTGTGGCAAGTAATTTGTTTTATGTCAGGTTTTCATGGTCATTACCAAGGCTTTTTAGAATGCAGTTTCTCATTTGCTGTGGACATGACCATAAAACAAATCCCAACTAGGTTTTTCTTCCTGCTACTTTGTTAGCATTTAGCCTGTTGGGAACATTTTATTAGCCTTAATTAACAACTTGTGATAATAGAACACAACCATTTTTCTAATTAGGTTTTATAATACCCAGACATTGCTAGTCTGTGCCTAGCACTGAACAGTCTATGCCTAAATTTCTGGAGTTGTTTTCTAGTTTATTACTGCGGGAGCTGGCTTCAGAACTTTACATGAGCATCTCTGAAAATGAAATGCTTAATATTTCTGTTATACAGGCATCACAGCTGTGGATTGAGCATAATTTTTTGAAAGGTATGTACACATTACAGAAAATAATTTTTGTAGGTCATTTCAAAGAGGGCTGACGGGACCAAATCCTGGAGCCCTTAACGCTGTGACCAAAGATTGAATTCTCCATTGGATATAATAGTCACTCGAAAGTGCTATATTTTCCTGATGGAGATACAATGATGTGGGAAAGTGTAAATGTCTTCCAAATTTAACCAGTATCTACTCTTCTTCAGGGCTACCTTGAAGATAACTATGGAGGAGCTATGGTGACTGGCAGTGGAAAGAATCAGGAAGTGTGAAAATCCTCAAAAATTTATTGACTTAAATAACTTTGCCTATGTTATGAATAAAAAGAAACCTTTGTGCAGAAAGTCAGCATATATTTCTGGCTCGAAGCTTCTCTAATGTTTTCTGTGGAGGAAATATCAGTTATTAAAATCAGGCTCTGATGTGCCTTAGACATGAAAAGTTGAGGGTATGTATGGGATGCTGCTTACCTTATGAAATTCTTTTGTCTTTGCTTTGTTTTGGGCATGTGCATCTTGCTTTTCTTTCTCTTCCTTTTGCTTTTTCGTTTCATCTAATTGATGGTATAATCTATAAGAAATTTGTATGGAATTAAAGACAGACACTAAAGTTGCATCTGACTATGCAACCCCATGAGCTGTAGCCAAGGGATTTTCCCATGAAGTGGGTTGCCATTCCATTCATTGTCTATCAAATATATATAAATCCATATACATACCCTAGTGTCCTTTTGTGCATTTGGGGTTGTGCAGTCTTTATATCTTCAGGGAGAGACACCCTAACTTTATTCATACCCTTTAGGTGACTCACAAAGGAACCTGAGTGGAGAACAAGCCACAGAGTAAAATACATAATACCACTGAGTAAAACCACTAAGTAAAAACATATTTCTCTTTGATAACAGATACCTGTAGTTTTCTCCGTTACTATTTTGGTTTGAGAATTTCCAGAGGCATGAACTTTGTCCTTTATCTCTTTATGTCTCTGTGAGGAGCTCTCTATAAATGCCTTTTTTCTTTTTATGAATGCTTCTCGTAAGCTCTCTGGTGCAGCTGTACACCCTGAAAAGGTTTCTGTTTGAAAAAAGTATTTTTTAAAAGTATGACAGCAGTACACAAATTCAAGTTCTCGTGAATGGGTGTAGGTTCACCAATCTGATGCACATACCTGTAGACACAGTTGTTTTCTCCAGTGGATGTTCTGACATAGCTGGATAATCTGAGTTTTTCAATTCACTCACCTAATTGCAAGAAAGTCATACAAGACTTTACCACTTCAGAGAAGACTTTTACAGACTTTACTGAACTGCCTTTCTAGAAAATTCAGTCCTAAAGTTATTCTGAGTTAACCACAGCAGATGACCTTGCTAGAACTGAAAAATGTAAAGGAAAATGTTGCCTTGACAAATAGGAAAAAATTGTTTCACATGTTACAAAAATTTTAGAGGTGTGTATGAAAGTAAATTTCTCAGGTAGTATCATTACAGAATGAAGTTGAGGTGGTTCTAGTTCAATCATAATTGCACTGCATGGTATCTGCATTCAGCAGTTTGTTCCTGCTGGCTGTTCAAAAGACAGTGCGATATAAATTCAGTATCTGGCATCGTTGGTTTTTTTGCTTTGTGCATGTTAGACCTGGTATTTCTACTGATACAGTATCCTTTTAGTTTGTTATACTGTTCAGTTTGAGATAATCTTCAATAGTAACTAATACTTTATTTTTTCTACAGTTGTCATTAAGAACTAGACAGATCCCATCTCCTGACCCTAAATAGGTATTTTGCTTTTCACTTTCTGTTGCTTTTAGCAGCTTTCCTTTACTGATAGCCTACTTCAGTCATGTCCGACTGCGACCCCGTAGCCCACCAGGCTCGCCCCGGCAAGAACACTGGAATGGGTTGCCATTTGCTTCTCCAGTGCATGAAAATGAAAACTGTACTCAGTTGTTTCCAACTCTTAGCAACCCCATGGACTGTAGCCTACCAGCCTTCTCTGTCCGTGGGATTTTCCAGGCAAGAGTACTGGAGCTGTACAGGTGTAGAAGAAGCCTTCTGCACATTCTCTTGCTTGAGAAACTTACTTATAAAGCCTCATTCTACTGAAAATGGGCACTTGTTCATGGTGTCCATGAAACTGTTAATGCGGCTACATTGAGAACACAGGTTTTGCTTCCATCACTGTAATTTTATTGCAGTGGTGACAATGAGACCTGTAACATTTTTTTTGGCTAGGCTCATGAGTAAAAATTGGACATAATACGGCTTTTCAGTATTAGGAAAGAGGAAGGAATAAACATCAATGTACTTGCTTTATTTCACTTCTAGGATCCTATAGTAAACTGCTTGAGGAAATTGGATTTGGAAAATTACAGGTAAGATTTTCATTTTCTCCTTATATTTAATTAAAAAAAACTAGACATTCAACAGCCCATTAGGTGTTTTACTGTTTTTTCAGTGATGTTATGATGATGGGCAATTGTTCAACTGCTCTGAACGGGCTGAGTGAAAACAGCCTTTCTGAACATCCGTATTAAACTATATTTTAAAACATGAAAGCTCTAAGAATAAAGTTGCCTGAGGACATTTATGTTTTGCAACAAAGTTTAGGTATGAATGAAAATGGAACTGAATCAGTCTCAGTTATTGTTAAAATCCTTTTCTGTAGGTGGCAAACTTCGAAGTGAACTCCATTGAAGATCTAAGAGGCCCAACTAAAACAACTGTGGCAAGTAATTTGTTTTATGTCAGGTTTTCATGGTCATTACCAAGGCTTTTAGAATGCAGTTTCTCATTTGCTGTGGACATGACCATAAAACAAATCCCAACTAGGTTTTTCTTCCTGCTACTTTGTTAGCATTTAGCCTGTTGGGAACATTTTATTAGCCTTAATTAACAACTTGTGATAATAGAACACAACCATTTTTCTAATTAGGTTTTATAATACCCAGACATTGCTAGTCTGTGCCTAGCACTGAACAGTCTATGCCTAAATTTCTGGAGTTGTTTTCTAGTTTATTACTGCGGGAGCTGGCTTCAGAACTTTACATGAGCATCTCTGAAAATGAAATGCTTAATATTTCTGTTATACAGGCATCACAGCTGTGGATTGAGCATAATTTTTTGAAAGGTATGTACACATTACAGAAAATAATTTTTGTAGGTCATTTCAAAGAGGGCTGACGGGACCAAATCCTGGAGCCCTTAACGCTGTGACCAAAGATTGAATTCTCCATTGGATATAATAGTCACTCGAAAGTGCTATATTTTCCTGATGGAGATACAATGATGTGGGAAAGTGTAAATGTCTTCCAAATTTAACCAGTATCTACTCTTCTTCAGGGCTACCTTGAAGATAACTATGGAGGAGCTATGGTGACTGGCAGTGGAAAGAATCAGGAAGTGTGAAATCCTCAAAAATTTATTGACTTAAATAACTTTGCCTATGTTATGAATAAAAAGAAACCTTTGTGCAGAAAGTCAGCATATATTTCTGGCTCGAAGCTTCTCTAATGTTTTCTGTGGAGGAAATATCAGTTATTAAAATCAGGCTCTGATGTGCCTTAGACATGAAAAGTTGAGGGTATGTATGGGATGCTGCTTACCTTATGAAATTCTTTTGTCTTTGCTTTGTTTTGGGCATGTGCATCTTGCTTTTCTTTCTCTTCCTTTTGCTTTTTCGTTTCATCTAATTGATGGTATAATCTATAAGAAATTTGTATGGAATTAAAGACAGACACTAAAGTTGCATCTGACTATGCAACCCCATGAGCTGTAGCCAAGGGATTTTCCCATGAAGTGGGTTGCCATTCCATTCATTGTCTATCAAATATATATAAATCCATATACATACCCTAGTGTCCTTTTGTGCATTTGGGGTTGTGCAGTCTTTATATCTTCAGGGAGAGACACCCTAACTTTATTCATACCCTTTAGGTGACTCACAAAGGAACCTGAGTGGAGAACAAGCCACAGAGTAAAATACATAATACCACTGAGTAAAACCACTAAGTAAAAACATATTTCTCTTTGATAACAGATACCTGTAGTTTTCTCCGTTACTATTTTGGTTTGAGAATTTCCAGAGGCATGAACTTTGTCCTTTATCTCTTTATGTCTCTGTGAGGAGCTCTCTATAAATGCCTTTTTTCTTTTTATGAATGCTTCTCGTAAGCTCTCTGGTGCAGCTGTACACCCTGAAAAGGTTTCTGTTTGAAAAAAGTATTTTTTAAAAGTATGACAGCAGTACACAAATTCAAGTTCTCGTGAATGGGTGTAGGTTCACCAATCTGATGCACATACCTGTAGACACAGTTGTTTTCTCCAGTGGATGTTCTGACATAGCTGGATAATCTGAGTTTTTCAATTCACTCACCTAATTGCAAGAAAGTCATACAAGACTTTACCACTTCAGAGAAGACTTTTACAGACTTTACTGAACTCCTTTCTAGAAAATTCAGTCCTAAAGTTATTCTGAGTTAACCACAGCAGATGACCTTGCTAGAACTGAAAAATGTAAAGGAAAACTTACAAAGCAATAGCACTTATCCAGCCACTAACTCACATGGACCATAGCCTTGTAGACAGGTCATGGTGGAGAGTTCTGAAGAAACGTGGTCCACTGGAGAAGCTTTGAGAACCCCATAAACAGTATGAAAGTACAATACAACACTGAAAGATAGAACTCCTCAGGTCAGCAAAAGAGATGGCGCCAAAATGAAAACAGTGTAGGATGTGGCTGGTGATGGTCCAGTGCTGTAAATAATACTGCAGGGGAACCTGTAATGTTAGGTCCATGAATCATGATAAACTGAAAGTGGTCAAACAGGAGATAGCAGGAGTGAACATCAATGTTTTAGGAATCTAAATGGATTAAAATGGACTGGAATGGGTGAATTTAACTTAGATGACCATTATCTCTCTTAGTAAGAGTCTCATGACAGTGATCTCTACTTGTTACCAAAGGCAAACCATTGACTGTCAAAGTAATCCAAGTCTATGCCCCAAACAGCAACGGCAAAGCTGAACAGTTCTGTGACTTACAAGACCTAGAACTAACACCCAAAAATGATGTCCTTTTCATCACAGGGCACTGGAATGCAAAAGTAGGAAGTCAAGAGATATGTGGAGTAACAGGCAAGTTTCATTTTGGACTACCAAATAAAGCAGAGTACACAGGAAACTTCCCTCATAGCTCCTGCAATGCAGGAGACCTCAGTTCAATTCTTGGGTTGAGAAGATCCCCTAGAGAAGGAAAATGCAACCCATTCCAGTTCTTGCCTGGAGAATTCCATGGTCGGAGGAGCCTGGTAGGCTACAGTCCATGGGGCTGGACACGACTGAACGACTTCACTTTCTTTCTTAGTAACTAAACCACCACTACCACAGCAAACACACTCTTCCAACCCTAACCCTACACAGGAGATGACTCTACACATGGACATTGCCGGATGGTCAATACCAAATCAGACTGATTATATTCTTTGCAGGTGAAGATGGAGCAACTCTATACAGTCAGCAAAAACAAAGACGAGCTGACTGTGGCTCAGATCATGAACTCCTTATTGCCAAATTCAGACTTAAATTGAAGGAAGTAGGAGACATCATTAGAAACCACTAAACACAGTGGAAGTGACAGATTCAAGGGATTAGATCCGATAGAGCGCCTAAAAAACTATAGGACAAAAAACCAAAATGGCTGTCTGAGGGGCCCTTACACAGGTAGCTGAGAAGAAAAGAGAAAGGCAAAGGAGAAAAGGAAAGATATACTCATCTGAATGCAGAGTTCCAAAGAATAGCAAGGAGAGAGAAAGCCTTCCTAACAGATCAAAGAAACAGATGAAACCAATAGAATGGAAAAGACCAGAGATCTCTTCAAGAAAATTACAGATACCAAGGGAACATTTCATGCAAAGATGGGCACAATAGAGGACAGAAATGGTATGGACCTAATAGAAGCATAAGATACTACGAAAAGGTGATAAAGATACATAGAAGAACTGTACGAATAGATAACCGGATAACTACAATAACATGATCACTCACCTACAGCCAACCGTTCTGGAGTGCAAAGTCAAGTGGGCCATAGGAAGCATCAGAAACAAAGCTAGTGGAGTTGATGGTTAAGCTGTTTCAAATCCTAAAAGATGATGCTGTGAAAGTGCTGCACTCAATACGCCAGCGAATTGGGGAAACTCAGCAGTGGAGACAGGACTGGAAATGGTCAATTTTCATTCCAATCCCAAAGAAAGGCAATGCCAAAGAATGTTCAAACTACAGCACAATTGCACTCATCTTATACTAGCAAAGTAATGCTCAAAATTCTCCAAGCAAGACTTCAACAGTACATGACAGAGAACTTCCAGATGTTTAAGCTAGATTTAGAAAAGGCAGAGGAGCCAAAGGTCAAACTGCCAGCATCCACTGGAGAAGGAAATGGCAACCCACTCCAGTATTCTTGCCTGGAAAATACCATGGACAGAGAGAGGAGCCTGACAGGCTACAATGCATGGGGTCGCAAAGAATCGGACACTACTGAGTGACTTCACTTCATTGCATCATAGAAAAAACAAGAGCTCCAGAAAAATATCTGCTTTAATTGACTATGCCAAAGCCTTTGGTTGTGTGGAGCACAACAAACTTGTGTAAAATTCTTCAAGAGATAGAAATACCACACCACCTCATCTGCCTCCTGAGAATCAAGTTAGAACTGGACATGGACTGGTTCCAAATTGAGAAAGGAGTACGTCAAGGCTGTATATTGTTACCCTGCTTATTTAATTTATATGCAGAGTACATCATGTGAAATGCCAGTCGAGATGAAGCACAAGCTCTTGCCAGGAGAAATATCAATAACTTCAGATACGCAGATGACACCACCCTTATGGCAGAAGTGAGAAGGATATGAAGAGTTTCTTGATGAGGGTAAAAGAGTGAAAAAGCTGTTTTAAAACAACATTCAAAAAACAAAGATTATGGCATCGAGTCCTGTCACTTAATGGGAAATAGATGGGGAAACAATGGAAACAGACTTTTATTTTCTTGAGCTCCAAAATCCCTGTGGATGATAACTGCAGCCATGAAATTAAAAGACGCTTGCTCCTTGGAAGAAAAGCTCTGACCAACCTAGACAGCATATTAAAAAGCAGAGACATTATTTTGCCGACAAAGGTCTATCTCATCAAGGCTATGGTTTTTTCTGGTCATCTATGGATGTGAGAGTTGGACTACAAAGAAAGCTAAAGAATTGATGCTTTTGTATTGTGGTGTTGGAGAAGACTCTTGAGAATCCCTTGGACTGCAAGGAGATCCAACCATTTAAGACCCAATCTTAAAGGAAATCAGTCCTGAATATTCATTGGATGGACTGATGCTAAAGCTCTACTACTTTGGCCACCTGATGCAAAGAACAGACTCGCTGGGAAAGACTGATGCTGGGAAAGACTGAAGGCTGGAGAAGGGGATGACAGGACAAGTTAGTTTTATGGCATCACCAACTCAATGGGCATGAGTTTGAGCAAGCTCCAGGAGTTGGTGATGGATAAGGAAGCCTGGCATGCTGCAGTCCTTAGGGTCACAAAGTCAGACATGACTGAGTGACTAAACTGAATAGCACTTTGTTAACACTGTTTTGTACCACGTGCTTCCCTCATAGCTCAGCTGGTGAAGAATCTGCCTGCAATGCAGGAGACCCTGGTTTGATTGTAGGGTTAGGAAGTTTACGTGGAGATGGGATAGGCTACCCACTCCAGTATTCTTGCCTGGACAGAAGAGTCTCTCCTCAAGGACAGAGAAGCCTGGTGGGAGTCGCTCAGAGGCAGACATGACTGAAGGCTAAGCACCAGCAGCAGTAGCCCTATCAGCTTTCCCACTGTCCATTTTCTACTGTGAGCACATTCATACAGTGATACTGTAAGAAGACATGTCATGTACAACGCAAAGTAAAAATACCCTTACCCTCTAAATTTCAACAATGGGTTGCTATATAATTGAGGTTTATTAATGAGAGCTGTGAAATTTACCTGAAAACAGCTCTTTGCCTCATTTTCTCTCTTTTCTTCTAGGGTTAAGTTTGCAAAATCCATTTCAGCAATACTGATATCACTGGTGCTTGTCAATGTAAGTTCTGGTTCTTCCATTATACCATGGCCAGATTCTGTTTCCTGTGTAACAAAAGGGAAACCACATTCAAAAGGGAAAAAATAATGTACATTATGGAAGAACAGGTTGTTCAACTACTGACACCAGAGAAGATCTACTCTATGCATTATAAAGCCAAACACTTACAGGACTAGGTGGCCAGACTGAGTAGGGGCTGTACAGAATCAGAATCTGCATCCTATCTAAATGGAGCAGTGGCTGGCTACTGGGCTGCAGCCAAATGTAGGATGCTAGAGCATCCTTTGTAAGAGAACAACCTTTAAATACTTAACAAGAATACAAGAAAATCCAAAAGGTGACCAAAACACCTTATTTTCTGCTTACCCATGGGAGGACAAACAGTACTAGAAGGTAAAAGCTATGTTCAGGTGACTATTGAAGCACAGGCTTAGCTACCATTTTTCAGGTAAGCTGGAGAAGAGAAATGTAAATTGGAAAGAAAGATATATAAAATTCAGAGGGAGGTCAAGTTTAAAAATTTGTCATTTCTGCATTTCATTGGAGATTTCCAATGATTATGAGACTTATCTCAGAAAGGAATGTGAACAAGTAGCTTTGCTGTATGTCCTGCAATTTTGTTTTCAAAATCTTTCCTGAAAATGAATTCAAGTATACAGCACAGATTTTCACTTACCCAGACTGGAATAGATCTCCGTAATGAAAATGATCCAGAATTTACAAAGAGCTCTGACTGTCCAAGTTGAGATGGGTTTCCTATGATTGTTGGAATTCCTACCATAGTTGAGTCTTGAAGACATTTTTCATTCTGAACAATGAGTGAATATGGTATTTGAATTGAAGTTCCCATCTCTACTGTCCTTACACGTAAATGAGAGTCAATTTCCTCTACCTGTGGATTTAAATCACAGGTTTCTTTTTTATCATCAGTGAGTCCTTGACCTTGTAACACTGTATCAAGTCTTTCTGATAGTTTTTCAAAGCCCAGTCTTTCTTTTCTGCCTTCTTCTGGTTGGTCTTTTATTGACCACTCACTAGAGGTAGAATCACATGTAGTGCTATGCTGTAGATTTAATTGATGAAATACATTAGCCTCACCAGATGAATGAAGACTGAACTTTGCAAATTTCCTACTGAGAGCTGGAAATGAACACTTTTTTGCTTGTTTTGTAACAGTTCATTTAGTTCAGAGGAACAGTTCTGATTTTCCACATCTTGGGAAGAAGCTCTTGCTTCAATGCTAAAAATGCTTGGTTGATTGACATGCTGGCTCTCTTCCTGTGAAGAATATTCTGGTCGAAGTTGTCGAAAAGATTGTTCAGACCCTGTAAGCGATCAGTTGATCATAATTAGGTGTTGTAAAACTTGGATTAGTCTCTAACAATTTCTGAGAAAATTATAAATAAAGCCAGGTTACTTATAAAGTTCAGAAACAAAAACTGATGTACACAAACAAGAACAGGAAGCTAAAGGACGGTCACAGTGATTTTCAAATAATTACTGCTCATACCATGTATTTTCTCCTATAATATTTAATAAAGGAAATATAGCTATTAGACACAATGAGGACTTTCCCTCCATAACAGAATATTGACTTTATAACTGAAAGACAGACAAACACATTCATGTCTCACAGATGGGTATGTTGTGATGTGTGTACTTATATATACACACACACACATAATTTGTATAAAAAGTTTTAGAAGGATACTTTAAGAGCTGAGGTAGGGAAGCTGAACAAGAGGCAGCACTTACTGCCCTTAAAAGGAATAAGGGTATAAGTGGAGACAAACCAAGAGCTACTAGGCACAATTTCCAAGGAAAAATGATATGAACAACCATGAGAAACTGTTGAGCTTTATTTAACTTTTCTGAACTTCTGCATACCCTCAATATCTTCTGCAGCAAAACTCTGAGCTGTGTCACAAGCCAAGTTAGGGTCAGGCTGCTGGTTCAGACTGGTGTTAGAAGAATGCAGGCTGGCCCTCCTCAGTGCTGTAAAAGAAGCCATACTTTTGGGGGATGGAGT
Source organism: Madoqua kirkii (assembly GCA_006408675.1). Lineage (NCBI taxonomy): Eukaryota > Metazoa > Chordata > Mammalia > Artiodactyla > Bovidae > Madoqua > Madoqua kirkii. The sequence goes on from SJYC01105258.1 coordinate 23,364, forward strand.
AGCTTGGAGGCTTTCACAGGAAGAACCTGACTTCTAATGGGAAACAGGGAAAGGCTGTGTTACCAGTTGCATCAACAAATCCTCATGTTTCTTTGCTATTCGCTTCCTTAATTACCACTTCACTATCCCGTTAACAACTTGCTTATTCAAACCCAATTCTTTCACTTTAGGAAATATGAAAGAGACTTTTTATTTAGAAAACAAACTGTATTAACAAGACACAGTTCAGAACATGACTGAATCATTTTCTGATAAGCAGGAACTATGTAGAGCTGCCTGGAAACACAAAGACCCAGGTTTGAATCTTAACTCCTTTACTCTGTAGGAAGAGACTTTCAAAATTTTGCAACATTCTATTTACCCAAGACTAAATTCCATCAAAGTAACCCCACCCCCAAACCCTGAAAACTAACAATAAAAATGTTCTCAAGTTTTTATGGAATGACCCATAAAAAATAGCTAGAAATAAAGAGCTGTTGGGACCAAATTCTAATGCACCTATTTTCAATCTTGGTTCCACATTTGTAACCATTTTATCTGACCATTCCTAGATTTTCTGATTTAATTGGTCGGAGGTACAGTCTGGGCCTGGCAGGCTACAGTCCCCGGGGTTGCAAGAGTCAGACATGACTTAGCAACCAAACCACCACCACCACAGTCTGGGCACTGGTAGCTAAAAGCTCACCAGATGGTTCTAGTTGGCAGCCAAGGCTAAGAATCATTCTTCTGTTCTAACGGAAAAAAAAACAGTGTTTTGAAATTCACTGCAAAGAAACCTCTCCTTTACCTGGTTAAAGTCTTTGCTGTCTTGAGAAATCCCAGAGAAACATGATAACAAATCAAAATCTGGATGTGGTTCTAAGGGTTTAAATAGCTGACGATGCAGATTTGGAAAACTGTGCTCCAATTCTGGAAAGTCAAAGTCAACTGCTGGAATTTTAAGGTAAAAGAAAAAGACAAAGACATGTATCTTAAAGCCTAGAAAAGGAGTACTGAGAACATATTCATAAAAGTTATTGTAAGGTAACTGCAACTCAACAAAATTATTTCCATTCTTCTCATTACCAGCAGATGCTTTCAAATTAAGCCCTATCATTATTTCTCATGCAAAAGTTGGGAGTCGGGGGGTTTCCAAACCCTTTGACAAATTTAAGTTTCCATTTCTACTAGCCTCAAAGTCTTTATGGGGTTTAGGAATAAGATGCCATTAGGGTCACTACTTTGCTACAATAAGCTTTGTTATCCTCAGGTCATTTGGGGATCAATTACATAAGAAAAGCTCACTATACTGAGTGCTACCATGGGCCAGACACTGTACTTCATGTGTATTATTTCACTTTATGTGTATTATTTCCAACACCTCTTCTACAGAAGATGAAGAGTAAGCTGCCTGTGGTCTTAGGAAACAGTCATAGGGTCTGTATGACTTAAGTTTATGTGCTCAATACAGGCAGTACTGCCTCCACTGCTACAGGTAACTTTGCAAAGGTAAAGGAAGACCTGCTCATCTCTTCCACATGGTCCTCAGTCTGATTCCAGAGCTCCTTTCACTAAGTGCCCTACTCAGTGTTTTCCATTTTATAATTGCTACAGCAAGCCTCAAAACACAAAGCTCAAACAATCACTTCTTCCAACTAAAAAGGATGATAGGTTAAAAATGAAGAACACTTAGTTTACACAGACATATTTATTTTAAAAGTCTTACTTTTAAATAAAACTTACCCCGAAAGTCTGTTTTTTCAGTCATCAAATTTGTTTCATTAATGTACTTATCTCTCATCTGTTGAATGTGTGTCTGACCAGATGTCAATGTTTCCACTGCACATAAAAGAGGTTTATGGACGTCCTGAGAGTCCTGTCTTTGAAAAATATCTTGTGTTGAAGGAACTCTAGAACTTAAAACATTTGTTTCCTGTTCTTTATCGGCAGGAAGTTCTTGTTCCCTATGGTCCACATGCTCTGGGAATGACTCTGAAAATGGAGTTTAATGAAAATACTTAATGGCTGGGTACTTCCTTTGAGACAGATTTTAGCAGACAGACATAGCAACATACATTGATAAGGAATCAGTACAACCAAGAAACGTGCTTGGTAGTTCCCACCAATATTAGCAGACCCTGCTCAATGTGCTACTGGAGATTGATGAGCATCACTATGACTTCCAAACATGTTCAGAACATCATATTGTCCAATATTCTAAAGGCATGATTACTTTACTTTTGAGATTTAAAAAACAATCCCTCTCAGCACATTCTAAAAAACAGGGTTAGCTATCATCACTGTACTGCAACTCAACTGGTGCTTGACTTTCAATTTGTTTATAAACGTTTTGATACTCATACCTGGCTCTGTAAGGCTCAAATCTACGTTTTCGTAACTTAAAAAACTCCCAGTGGAAACAGTTATTGAAGATAATGGCTCATGATAAATTTCTTGTGTTTCAGCCTAAAAATTAAGGAGAACATTAGGCCACTGTGTAGGAAGAAATAGATAGAAAAAACCCAAATTGCCAACAGTAGCAGTTATTAATTCTGAGCTCAGATCAAGTGTAGAAATCTTCATAGTTATATAAAGTTCTGCAGTAAAATCTTTTCATCATTGCTCAGAACTGATCAGCCTTTCATACAAGCACACCCACAAGCAACTCTCACTTACCCACAAGTATCTCACTTACCCACCAGCCCCTTAATTATCCAGTCACCTATACACACACACACACACCTCTTCACACCCCTTCAATTATTCTTTTGCTTCTCAGAACTATAGAGATCATGCATCAGATACACTGGGTGGTCTTCTGATGCTCAGATTTGGCTACTTTCATCACTGACCCACTTCAGTAAGAGCAGATCTCAGAGAACACAGATGAAGCCAAGCAGCTCTAATGATGCAGGGCACATTAAGACATCACTAACCTTAACATTTGGATCCAGGTACGTATGGCCTTCTCTCTCCACAGCATAGCTTAATACTGCATAATTCTCAACCACAGCCTCTTTGACTTTGACTAAAAGAAGGAGGGAGGAGGAAGGAATGGATTATGACAAATCAAATTCTTAGCACCAGAGGGCATAATTTCCTGCTTTCCTACAATTTTCTTTTTTTGACTAAAAAGAAAAAAAATTCATGTTATTATTCATTAATAATATTTATAGTTAGCACATATCTTTTTCATGGAAAACTGTAGTTGTTATTATTATTCTATGAATAAAAACCCTTTAGAAAAGAGCCAGTGTGATTGGAAATGCTTCTATCATCATTTTAAGTAAAGAAGCAAGAATATTCAATCATATGCACAACTTTCATCTCAAAGTTGAGAAAAATGTACATTAAAGAAACTGCAACTAGTGGCAGGACAAGGGGAAATCTGACTTTTCATGACTTGCAGTGCTGTCTAGAGTCATAGGAGCATGTACTGCCTTTACTATGAATTATCATTCCTAATTACATTTGACATACTAAAAACACATACAAATTATGCTATCTCACTATTAGTAATCTGGGTATTCTGAGTTAGTTTTCTTCTTACTCTCAATAGCCAACATTTGTGAGAAAGCTGGCCAAAGCATATGTCATCTGTGGCTCCGAAACAGAATAAAATTAAAACTGTTTCACCAAATATAAAATTTTTGTCTCATTATCACCATGATATTAAGAGATCATGCTAATTAAATGTTTCTTAAGTGTTTGTTTTCTAAGAGGTCACAGAGCCCAGGCACATATGCATCTATATATGTGTGTAGATAGATATTCATAAAATGGTATCTATATTATGGATAATTAAGTAAGACTACAGAAAATATTATAAATATAATTTTTTAAATACATTTTTTGACTCCTAGTCAAATTAAAAATATTGTGACATAATTTAAGCATTAAACTGTTACTTGGTTGCTTCTATATACACTAAGATTTTAAGTGAAGAAAGTAAGAAACTTTTATAGAGTTTTTTTTTTTTTTTTTAAGCAGCTCATCTCAAAAGCCAGTTTTGAGATGAGAAATTAGGGATTTTTCATTTCAGAATCACAATTCTATAACTGTTATTATCTGTAACAAACCAAAGACTCCCCTAGAGGTGGGTGGCCCAGGGTAGCATTTGGGTAGTGATAAGAATTGAAAAATAAAAATGAGAGAGAGAAGCAAGGTCAAGTTACTTAAGATGTTGAAGAATTCAATGGACAGGTCCTTGAAAGTAGCTGGAGGAGAAGTATCACTGGTTTGAAAACAGCTCAGTGATAACAGGGACACAGTGGGAGGTTCCTAAAAAGGGAAGTTATATTATTAAAGCAATGCCTTAAAGAGGTTAATCTTCCCATATTGCTACAGGAAGACAACATTTTCTGTTTTCCTGAGAAGCAAAGCATCATTTCCTGCTTTCCTACAAAAGCAAAGAGTACAGAGTGCAAAACTAGGTAGTACCACCTAAAAAGCTGAGAAACCAAGGTGAGGTGATGACCTTAATCAAGTGGTAGGGAGGGAAAAGACAGTAACAACACTAAGACCCTCCCTTCCAAGGTAGAAACAATACCACTCCAGGATGATTGTGAGAAAGAGACAAGCAGCCTCTGACAGCCAGGAGCAGACCTGGCACTACTGGCTATGCCTTGGCGTTCTCCTGGTAAACAGGTACAGAATACAAATATTGGAGAAGGCCACACTCTGTGACTGATGAATCAAAACAAAAACCAGACCATCAGTTCTCATGTCTGAACATAGACAAAACCATGAATACTGTCTAGACCACAAAAACAACCATCTCCTTATCCTGGCTGACATGAGTGATTGCTGCTTAACCAATTACAGTTTTACTTAGCCTAACTCCATTATTCCTACCTCCTAGATAAGAATTTTGTAGGTATCCAATAATAGAATCACACTTGCTTCCTGATAGTATCCAATACTAATTAGCAAAGCCCTATTTCCTTGAACCCTCCCCAAAATCACCTAATAAAAGCCCAAGTCTTACAGTAAGTCCTTTCTGATACCCTGTCACTAACTCACTTTTGGTTCCCCATGGTGTGCATGCCCTCTCACTGCAGCAAGTCAAAGCACACAGCTTTCTTGTGTAGGTGTGTTCTCTGGTAGTCTGGCTAGAGGACATTGACAGGTAGAATAAAAAAGAATCCGAGTATTCACTGAGTGAGTGAATGAATGTCACTCAGTCATGGCCGACTCGCGATCTGATGGACTATACAGTCCATGGAATTCTCCAGGCCAGAATACTGCAGTGAGTAGCCTTTCCCTCCTCCAGGGGATCTTCCCAACCCAGGGACTGAACCCAGGTCTCCCGCATTGCAGGCAGATTCTTTACCAGCTGAGCCACCAGGGAAGCAAAGAATACTGGAGTGGGTAGCCTATCCCTTCTCCAGTGGATCTTCCAGACCCAGGAATCAAACCCGGATCTCCTGCATTGCAGGTGGATTCTTTACCAATTGAGTTATCAGGGAGGCCCTTAAGTATTCACTGGCTAAATCTAAAAAAATGCTATTAGTTTCATTTCAAAATTTCAAAAACTATAATTCATCTGAAGTTATATCTGTAGTTATTTCAATCTCCAATTTAAAAAGGAGATGCTGAAGTCAATTTCTCTATAAACTCCCATATAGAAAATAGGTCTCGCTCTTTTCTCATTCTATAAAACACTAGATACAATTAAGTAACAGTTATCCAAGTGTAAGTGATAGCTGAAATAAGAAGAAATCTGGTTAGAAAAAGGCAACTTTTAAAAAGATACTTTATAAGTAATGAAGCAGTACTGGAACTATGCTTTGTAGGGTCAATATTACACATAAAAAAACAGCCTGTTATAAACATGCATAAATTCAAAAGCAAGAAAATTAACATCAGTTGTCTTTGAGCGGCAGATTTTAGTCATTTAAAGTTTCTTCCTTGAAACTTGTTCTTTAATACTTTTCAACATTTAAAACTAAACATAAAACAGCTCATTTAGAATGCCACAGATGTGAAATTACTTATTATCTAAATAAGCTTCACTTTCCTTATTCAACTTTTTGCTTATGGAATACAGGCTTCCTATGGGAAAAAATTTTACAGCATGTAAACGTAGGAGATAGACAGTGAAACCCAATCTCCAACAAGGGTTAACCTGTACCAACACACTGATTCTTACTTCAGACAGTTTTCAAATGCACGAACAGACTTTTCTCCTCTCACTTAACACTTTGACAAAACTGCAGTTTTACTGAAGTTATTTACCATTTTTCATTACAGGCAACGCTACAATAATTATCTTCTGCCCACATACTCTTGTGCACAGCAATTCCACTTTTGCTTCCTTTCTCTCTCACCTGCTTTATCAGAGTCATCACCACAGATGTTCTCCTGAGCAACTGGGTGAAGATGACCAAATGGATCACAGTCCAGAGGGCTCCCAAGAAAACTTTGTTCTCGGCTTATTGAGACCCTCAGGGGGTCTCTGTCTTGACAAAAATCAGGTTTACCTGGGAGGAAAAAAAAACTGACTTACTGGATGTTAGAAACTTATGTTTCTTGAAACTACAAAGGGTAAAAATCTAAACTCAAGAAAAAGTAACTGCTTAACTTTCACACAGCCTTTACATTGTTTTACTTCAATTTTGCTGAGTTTTTAATATGCCTGGAGAACTTACTAACCATTAATATTGTAAAGGTATAAAATATATTCATAATGTAAAGTTCAAAAACTGTCACAGCTAATCTGTGGTATAAGGGACCAATTCAGGTGTTTAGCCTGGGGAGAAGAGAAAGAAGAGTTAATATCAAGAGTACAAAGGAAGAGTTTATGGAGTTCTCTTACATTCCAATTTCTGAGCTGGATGGTGTCTACCTGAGGATGATTTTCAAAGTACTTATTTCTATAAGTAAAATAAACACTTATGATTGAAATAAACACTTATGAAACAAAGGAATGGGAGACATTCAGAAGTAGAAGCTAATTTACTGGAGGCAACTCCAGAAAAACTTGAGAATTAAAAGGTAAGATGTATTACAAAATGAAGGTGTGTATTAGGGAACTGAAAGCAGGTAGGTGGTTTAAAAACATGTACTTGGAAAAGAGCCCTCCCATCACTGGAGATTCCTGTCTCTCAACATCATCCCCAGGGGAGACTCTGATGGATTTCCAGCTATCCTCTTAGCCATGTGGCCACAGCTACACTCTGAAATCAGGGGGGTCAGGCACAGAACGGGGCAAGGGTGCAGGGAAGAAAAAGAATGGCACAAGGAAATCAGGGAGATTGAAAGGAAGTCTGCATCCTCTACCCAGGTCCCTCAGGTCTGCCTCCATAGCACCAACAGCCAGGCTTGTATCAAAGCTCGAGGATCTTTCTTTGAAGAAACTAAACTGTAAATTGCTCAGGTAAAAGAACCAGAGGTACTAAGTCGACAGTCCTCAATGAAAAGCCACCTTTTCAATGAAATCCAGAAGTAAATAAGGTCCCCACCTATAGAATTTCCAATTAGCCATTCAGTGTTCCACTGAAATATGCAAGATTTTAGATTTTTAAAATTCTAAAATTTCACACAGGAGAAAAAAAAAACAAACAAGGAAGGACCTAGACAGAAAATACAGGAACTGAACAAACGAAACCTATAAATATTCAGTGTAGGTAGTATCTTGCATCCATGAAACAAGAGCAAGATGCTATGAAAAGAAACAGAAAAGAGGACAAGCTTTTAGAAATTATACTTTGAGAGCCAATACAAAAATTTCTAAGAAATGTTAGAAATAAGCTGAGACAATGCTCTTAGAAGGTAAAGCCAAAATAAATAAACTACAGAGAAGAAATTTAGCTCAGATTGTCTCAACTTTATCATCACCCACCTAAGGAGCCTTTTAAAGACTTTCCCCCCAATGGCTTCCCAACTCCATGAAATTTAATAACTATATATATCCTATATATCTTTTTTGGGGGGGAAAGAGTAAACATTTGGAAACTTTAATGCCAGTATAACATTGCTTTGACATTCAACTACATGGTCTGTAACTTAACAAAATATTGGTCTGAAAGGAATGGAGAACACCCTGGTCCTTCAAAGACAGTTCCAGAAGCTCTGTTTTCAAAGACAAGGGACAGTATTCACAAAGTATGAAACTACAAAAGGTGACAAATATTAAATGAAACTATTTTTACAAATACATGCATTATCTACAAATAAAAGTAGAAATATATTAATTAAAAAAAGATTAAGTAAATAATTATACCATATATCATTTTATGTACATTTGTACTTTGATACATAAAAAGTAAGACTTTTTCATCTCCCCCAAAACCAATTTTCACCCCTTTTGGAGGCAATAATAGCCTTGTCAAGAATGTCTCATCCATCTCAATGGTGAAAAACTGAAAGCATTCCCCCTATCAAGAACAAGACAAGGGTGCCCACTTTCCCCACTATTATTCAACATAGTTCTAGAAGTCCTAGCTACAGCAATCAGAGAAGAAAAAGAAATAAAATGAATCCAGAGCAGAAAGGAAGAAGTAAGGTTCTCAGTCTGCAGATGACATGATACTATACATAGAAAACCCTAAAGATAGTATCAGAAAATTACTAATCAGTGAATTTAGCAAAGTTGCAAGACACAAAATCAATACACAGAAATCACTTGCATTTCTATATACTAACAATGAAAAATCAGAAAGAGAAACTAAAGAATCAATCCCATTCACTGCTGCAACAAAAAGAATTAAATATCTAGGAATAAACTTACCTAAGGAGACAAAAGAACTGTACACAGAAAATTATAAGACACTAATGAGAGACTTCAAAGATGATATAAACAGATGGAGAGATATTCCATGTTCCTGTGTAGGAAGAATCAATGTTGTGAAAATGAATATACTACCAAACACAATCTACAGATTCAATGCACTCCCCATCAAATGATCAATGGCATTTTTCATAGAACTAGAACAGAAAATTTCTCAATTCATATGGAAACACAAAAGACCCTGAAGAGCCAAAGCAGTCGTGAGAAAGAAGAATGGAGCTGGAGGAATTAACCTTCCTGACTTCAGGGTATACTACAAAGCTACAGTTATCAAGATAGTATGGTACTGGCCCAAAAACAGAAACACAGACCAACGGAACAAGATAGAAGGCCTAGAAATAAACCCATGAACCTACAGATAACGTATATTTGACAAAGGAGGCAAGAATATACAGTCGGGCAAAGATAGCCTCTTCAATAAATGGTGCTGTGAAAACTGGACAGCTATATATAAAAGAATGAAATTAAAACACTTCCTAACACCATACACAAAGATAAACTCAAAATGGATTAAACACCTAAATGTAAGACCAGAACTGTAAAACTCTTACAGGAAAACACAGGCAGAGCACTTGGTGACATAAATCAAAGCAAGATCCTCTATGACCCACCCATCTCCTAGAGTAATGGAAATAAAAACAAAAGTAAACAAGTGGGACCTGATTAAACTTAAAAGCTTTTGCACAGCAAAGGAAACTATAGGCAAGGTGAAAAGACAACCCTCAGAATGGGAGAAAATAACAGCAAATGAAGCAACTGACAAAGGAGTTAGTTCCACAATATACAAGCAGTTCATACAACTCACTACCAGAAAAACAAATAACCAATCAAACAGTGGGAAAAAGACCTAAACAGAAACTTCTCCAAAGAAGACATACAGATGGCTAACAAACACATGAAAAGATGCTCAATACTGCTCATTATTAGAGAAATGCAAATCAAAACAACAAGAAGGTATCAAGTCACACCAGTCAGAATGGCCCTTATCAAAAAGTCTACAAACAATAAATGCTGCAGAGGGTATGGAGAGAAGGGAACACTCTTGCACTGTTGGTGGAGATTAAACTGTACAGCCACTATGGAAGATGGTTTGGAGATTCCTTAAAGAACTAGGAATAAAACCACCAATGACCCAGCAATCCCACTCCTAGGCATATACCCTGAGGAGACCAAAACTGAAAGACACATGTATCCCATTTTTCATTGCAGCACTATTTTCAATAGCTAGAACATGGAAGCAACCTAGATGTCCATCAACAGACGAATGTATAAAGAAGTTGTGGTGCATATACATAATGGAATATCACTCAGCCATAAAAAGGAATGTCTTCAGGTCAGCTCCAATGAGATGGATGAACCTAGAACCTATTATACAGAGTGAAGTAAGTCAGAAAGAGAAAGATAAAATATTGTATTCTAATGCATATATACGGAATCTAAAAAATGGTACTGAAGAATTTACTTATAGGGCGGCAATGGAGAAACAGACATAGAGAATAGATTCATGGACATGGGGAGAGGGGAGGAGAGGGTGAGATGTATGCAAAGAGAAATATGGAAACTTACATTATCATATGTGGGGTGGATGGCCAACAAGAGTTTGCTGTATGGCTAAGAAACAAACAGGGACTCTGTGTCAACCTGGAGGTGCGGGATATGGGGGAAGGTGGAGGGGGGAAGTTCAGAGGGGAGGGGATATATGTGTGCCTATGGCTGATTCAGGTTGAAGTTTGACAAAAAACAACAAAATTCTGTAACGCAATTATCCTTCAATTACAAGAATGTATGCAGGTCAAGAAGCAACAGTTAGAACTGGACATGGAACAACAGACTGGTTCCAAATAGGAAAAGGAGTACGTCAAGGCTGCATATTGTCACCCTGCTTATTTAACTTATATGCAGAGTACATCATGAAGAATGCTGGACTGGAGGAAACACAAGCTGGAATCAAGATTGTCAGGAGAAATATCGATAACCTCAGATATGCAGATGACACCACCCTTATGGCAGAAAGTGAAGAGGAGCTAAAAAGCCTCTTGATGAAAAGTGAAAGAGGAGAGTGAAAAAGTTGGCTTAAAGCTCAACATTCAGAAAACGAAGATCATGGCATCCAGTCCCATCACTTCTTGGGAAATAGATGGGCAAACAGTGGAAACAGTGTCAGACTTAATTTTTTTGGGCTCCAAAATCACTGCTGATGGTGACTGCAGCCATAAAATTAAAAGATGCTTACTCCTTGGAAGAAAAGTTATGACCAACCTAGATAGTGTATTCAAAAGCAGAGACATTACTGACTAAGGTCCGTCTAGTCAAGGCTATGGTTTTTCCTGTGGTCATGTATGGATGTGAGAGTTGGATTGTGAAGAAGGCTGAGCGCCAAAGAATCGATGCTTTTGAACTGTGGTGTTGGAGAAGACTCTTGAGAGTCCCTCTTGAGAGTCCCTTGGTCTGCAAGGAGATCCAACCAGTCCATTCTGAAGGAGATCAACCCTGGGATTTCTTTGGAAGGAATGATGCTGAAGCTGAAGCTCCAGTACTTTGGCCACCTCATGCGAAGGGATGACTCATTGGTCAAGACTCTGATGCTGGGAGGGATTGGGGGCAAGAGGAGAAGGGGATGACGGAGGATGAGATGGCTGGATGGCATCACGGACTCGATGGACGTTGAGTCTGAGTGAACTCCGGGAGATGGTGATGAACAGGGAGGCCTGGCGTGCTGCAATTCATGGGGTCGCAAAGAGTCGGACACAACTGAGCAACTGAACTGAACTGAAAAGAATGTATCATTTAATTTCCCACTGAAAGAGAAATTTCCCACAAATAGAGAAAATGTGATCTCAAATTATTTTAGTGGTGTTTAATATTTGGCTTAGTTTTTACTAAAATCCATTGCTATCTAAAGAAGCAAATATAAGAAGTACCACCAAGGAGGGTTGAAAAGTGACCGTGTCTGGTGAGTAGAATTAAGGGGTGAGAGGTGTATAGGGGCAAGAAGAAATGCTGTTTCATGCTGTAATCTTTTAGCACTAGTTGCCTTTAATTAGTGATTAAATTACTTCCCAAAGAAGTATGATAAAGGCTATGACGAAAGCTCCCAAAGAGCACACGAGAAGGACACATGATAGTCCAGGCAAAGTTTATGCCACAAAGTGGCACCAAATTCAACCCTGAAGGGAGGGAGCAAGATTATGAAGGCCCTGGTGGATGAAGCTAGGGACTTAAGACTTAGTTTAGACACACCCTCCAGTCAAGGGAAAACTACCAAAGAGTTTTAAACACAGGGCAATGAGGCAAATTACTCTGAGTACACCATGGAAAAATGAATGAAAGTAATGCTAGGCTAGAAACAGGGAAACATGGGAGTTTGCAGCAGTCTTTCAAGAAAGAAATGACAGCCTGAATTAAAAGGATAGTAGTGGGAATGGAAACAAGTGAATCAACTAGAAACGGCAGTGGGGATGGAAATAGAGCCGATCATCTAGAACTGAAAAGAACTGGTAATCTGTTGGGTGATGGAGAGGTGTAGACAAGGAAACTGTCAAGACTTACATCAGGTACTTTTCATTGAAAAAGGGCTAAAGGATAAGGAGGTGTAGGTGAGGGAATATACAGCTTTCCCTTCTAAGCAAGATGACATTTTTGCAATCTCAAACACAACTCATTAATTTATAGGAATCAATGGTGAGAAATTCCCAATGCTCAATCTGAATCAGGGAAATCACCATTCTATTCCTGAATAGTTGTGTTTACCAAATAGTGCAAAATGAAGCAAAGCTTCCAAAGCCTAGTAATAAACAGAATACTTACTTTATGTTATAATTTCCATAAGACATAAGAAAACAAAATGTGGAATGACTCTTAAGAGTTATTCAGAATTTCTACCTTCTTAAACTCTTAGCCAGAAACAAAAGTACAATATTTTATGGCTTAAGACCTAAATGGGCTTCCCTTGAGGCTCAGCTGGTGAAGAATCCGCCTGCAATGCAGGAGACGTGGGTTCAATCTTTTGCAAAATGAAGCAAAGCTTCCAAAGCCTAGTAATAAACAGAATACTTACTTTATGTTATAATTTCCATAAGACATAAGAAAACAAAATGTGGAATGACTCTTAAGAGTTATTCAGAATTTCTACCTTCTTAAACTCTTAGCCAGAAACAAAAGTACAATATTTTATGGCTTAAGACCTAAATGGGCTTCCCTTGAGGCTCAGCTGGTGAAGAATCCGCCTGCAATGCAGGAGACGTGGGTTCAATCTTTGGGTTGGGAAGATCCCCTAGAGAAGGGAAAGGCTACACACTCCAGTATTCTGGCCTGGAGAATTTCAGGGACTATACAGTCCATGGGGTTGCAAAGAGTCGGACACAACTGAGCAACTTTCGTAAGACCTAAATAGCTAGTATCAACAGTAAACTTCCTTGTACCTTTCTATTAACAAAGCTTATTTTCCCCCTTCAAAGAGTCTGCTTTGATAAATTTGATCAATAAAACTATCTGGTTGAATGTAAAATCTAAAAACAACTATAAAACAAAAATAAAACTTTTATTAAGGATCACAAGAAGAAATTTTTCCAGATAACTGGATCCCTGAAGAAGCACAGAAAAGAAATATACATGTTCTAACAGTCCTTAGAGACAGGATTTTAAGCACCATAATTATCCTGTGATAGATACAGGAAAAGAGCAGTGAAGGTACTGAGGTGAAAGAGCAGTACAGGAAAAGAGAGAGAGGGAATAAAAAAGAAAAATGTTATATCCTAACGAAACTGGTTTAGGAAGGAACCAGAGAAGGAAATGGCAACCCACTCCAGTGTTCTTGCCTGGAGAATCCCAGGGACGGTGGAGCCTGGTGGGCTACCATCTATGGGGTCGCACAGTCGGATACGACTGAAGTGACTTAGCAGCAGCAGCAAGCAGCAGAGGGAAGCAAGAGTGTCAGAATAAAGAGACAAAGAATTTTTGTCTACAATAAACTGCTTTCTCCCATAAAGAATTTAGTTACCTAATGATGTATTTCTTTAAGTCCACATATTAAATACTGTTTAAATAAACCACTTTTTCCCCTTCATGAGTACTCACAGTCTAGGTTTCAACAGCCACAAAATATTTAGCATCCTGAAATAACTATAGAAAACTAGCAAACTATTAAAAAATTATTTTATCAAACCATCTTTTTACCTAGTATAGAAGTTCTACCACTTGGTGATTCTACCTCTTGTATAGCACTAAGTTCATGTTGGTTCAAGTCCAATCCACCTCTTATTTTTGCTACAGGTGGTTTTGAGGATTTCCTACCCAGTTCTTTGTCCTGAAGCACACCTATCAAGTCAAAAGACAAAGTCAGGCACAATACAGATCCGTTAACACAATGAACTTCTTCAACTAGCAAGTGCAGGAGGTGAAAGCAAAGAATCAGCATCAGGATAATGAGTGCAACAGAATGCAATTATTAGTATCTTACCACTTTGTTTGGCATTACTACCTTCTGAAAGGAGCTGATGATCATCACAGTTGCTCCTGTCTGCAGGACCAATGTTTTCTTGATAGTGGAGATGAGGAAGCCATTCTTTGAGCTTCTGGGTTTCAAAATCATTTTCAACTGTGGGCTTATTTTCCTGAAAAAGTAGATATATGAGGGTGGGGATGACACAGGATGAAAGATCATGTGAAGAAGTTACTAGATTTGTATCTCCTTTCTTCAATTAGTACCTCAAGCAAACAAACAGCTCCAAGTACATTATTACAAATTTATCTATAGATTAAAAAAAATGAGAAGTACTTCTAATATTGAAAGGGTAGTAATTCCACTGAAAAGAACAACCAATCACAGCCTTGAACCTAAAAACAGCCTCCACTGTACCTTTTGCGATTAGATTTCAGTATCCTCAGACCTCACATTCTCATGAATTCAAACTTCTCCTGAGCATCAAAGGATCTGTGGAATTCTGTTCAGGCTAACTCATAAATTTAGGAAATAGTCTTTTAAAAGACAATAGACACATTCATATATAGGGGGATCTACTGTCTCCCATATAGAGAAACTATGAACAGAAACCAGAGTCCTCTCAACAATTCAGTCACAAGCAGCAGGTCCAAATGTTCATCAGCCTAAAATCACACCACTTTTATACCAGGTGTTAGTACTGTCAATTAAAGAGAAAGTACTCATTTTGATTCTATACAAATGTCAACAAAGTGCTATAGAGAAAGCATGAAGTCTGCTATTTGCCTAAGAGAAATTCTGCTAACTAGTTATTTTACAATTTAATCTTGTGGTAAGCTCAAAACTCTTTATAACAAAACTTTAAAACACAGCTTACATTTTTAATGGTGTTTGCATTTCGTTGTATCCAACTACTGGCTGAAATTAGTTGGGTTTCAAATAACTATTCACCTCATAAACACCATGCAAAGCAGATGAATTTTTATGTTTTAATTCCCATGTTATTTAAGGTAGAAAATTAAAGCCTCGTTAAGTTCAAACCACTTATTCTCAATAACTAAGAACTTATTTCAGCCTAGGAGTAAAACAAGTATTTAGTTTGGCTGAGTTACCTGAGTCATCGGGTTACTGGTGATGTTTAATTCTTAGATATTCAAGTTTAATACATACCTGGCTATCTTTGAAGAAATCCTTCAGAGTCTCCCAATGTTTCTGTGTCTGCTGCTGCAAGGCTGTCTGTATCTGTACAAGCAATACTTCTTGGGCTTTCTGACTAAAATGCAGAGCTTCTTTTTGTAGCTCCAACTGCTTCTGAAGTCCCCAGTTATCTTGCTGAGCAAAGATGGGTTGTGAAAAACTCAAAATTCTATCTTGAAGTCTTGGGCGCACAGAAGCACTAGAGGGAGCTGCACATTCAATCTGGCTGAATACAATTCACAAATGTTTTGAGATTTTACCTCAGCAAAAGGTAATGGAATAAACGAATATTCTCTTTCCTTGGGTAGAGGCAAAGAGGGAACAGGCTGCCCAGAAGCATCACCTTCAATCAGCTTTGTTTGATTGCCTCTAAGCAGTTCTTCCTGGGCCTTTTCACTGAAATGCAGCATTTCACCGTGCAAGCCCAACTGTGTGGACACATGGTCTTGCTGAGGCAGAACAGCCTGGGATAAATGCAAGGGCCTCTCCTGAGGTCTTAGAATCTCAGGATGACTTGAGGAAACAGTAAGGTCACTTCTGGCTGGAAAACACTTTGGCATTCCTTCAGAGTCAGCAACAGGCAGTGCTACATGGGATAAGGATGAAGAGGCGCTGGTCTGCTCAGCTGAGACTCCTTTTTCCAACTTACTTAGTGTTTGCAAAAGGAATTCTTCTTGGGCTTCCCTTTGTATATCTAACTGCCATTGACAGGCCTTTAAATCACCATGGTGAGGTTGGAGAAAATGCTCAGATGACTTTCCCTCAAGTGTATATTGTCTGGGCAAAACCAACTCTCTTTGGATTTTCTCACTACATGGAAGAGGGTTTGTTTGGGCATACAAATGTTCTTGTTGAAATTTGACTGGATAATCTTGATGAGGCAAAACAGGCTGTGGTAAACCTAAAAGTCTATCAGGCAACCTTGGTATGTCAGAATGACCCGAGGAGACTATATTATCACTCTTAGTTGAACAAGATTCTTGGATTCTACTAGCTTCACTAGGAGGTAATGAAGCAAAAGGAGGCTGTATGACTTGGGATAGGAAGGAGGAAGTTCCAACCTGCTCGGGAGACACTCTCCCCTTCCACTCACCCTGTTTGTGCAAAAGAAATTCTTGCTGAGCTTCCTGTCTAGACTGAATGATGGCTTCCCTCTGTGTAGCTAACTGTTGTTGGAGTGACTTCAGGTTATCTTGTTGAGGCTGGATAAGCTGTGTTAACTTCCAAAGTCTATCCTGCAATGCGGGATCTGAAAACGGCTTGAAGGAGTTCTACTCTCACTCTCTGCTGAGAGAGGTTCCCGAGATTCAGCAGAAGGCAACGAAGTGAGAGAGAGCTGCTCTAACTGGGATGTGAACGAGGGGCAAGTCTGTTCAGAAGATACATTCCCTTGGGCTCTCTGGCTGAACTGAGGGGCCTCCTCTTCTAACTGTTCTTGCTGTCCTTCCAAATTACCTTGCAGAGGTTGTGTATGTCTTGAAAATCCCAGAAGTCTTTCCTGAGATCTTGGGATCTTCCAGTGGCTCAAGGGAACAGTACTGTCACTCCTGAATGACATGTATTCCTGGCATCTTTCAGATTCAGCTCCCTGAGACAAAGAGGTGCCAGTCTGTTCAAAAGGGAAAATTTTTTCTAATTCACTTTGTTTGTGTACAAATTCCTGAGTTTCTTGTTTATCACCAAGTATTACCCTCTGAAGGTGTGACTGATTGTGGAGTGCTGTTAAATTTTCCTGCTGTGGCAGACTATACTGTGGAAAACTAAGAGACGCATCCTGAAATGCTGGCATTACCAAATTACTTGAGGGAATAACACTATCCCTCTCAGAGAAATAACAGTTCTGAATTCTCCTAGGCTCAGTTTTAGCTGAAACTTGTGAAGCAAGTGAATGTTGAGTGACCACTGGCAGGAATGAAAAACTCATCTGCACAGACTTAGCATCTTCCAAATCCCTTTGTTTACGTGAAAGTAATTCCACTTGGGCTTCATGCCTGGCCCGGACAGCATCCCTCTGTGTAATTAGCTGCTCTTGGAGCAACTTCAAACAATCGTGCAGAGGTTGGAACTGTTGTGGGAAACCTAAAGACCCATCCTGAGATGCGGGCATTTCAGTCTGGATTGAGAGATGCTCCTTCTCCGTCTTAGGTGAATACTGGTCCTGGATTTTTCCAGACTGAGGACCAGCAGAAGGCAGTGAAGTAAATGTATGCTGAGCTACTTGAGGAGGGATACAAGAGGACCCAGTCTGTTCAGCCCATACTCTCCCTCCAACTCATTCTGTTTATGCACACATAATACTTCCTGGGCTTCCCTCCTAGCCTGTAGGCTGTTCCTCTGCGCTTTTAACTGTTCTTGGAAAAATTTAAAATTAAGCCTATCCTGAAGCTGTGAGACCCCAGGATGGCCCGAGGAAATTCCAGTCTCTTTCTTGGTTGGAGAAGATTCCTGGATTCTCCTTGACTCAGCTTGGGCTGAAGGCAATGAAGCAAATGAATTCAGAGGTACTAATGGAAGGAATATAGAAAGGCCAGTTTGCCCTTCTAACTCTTTCTGTTTACACAAAAGCAACTGTTTATGAGCTTCCTGTCTTGTCCGAAGAACTTCCTTCTGTAGGTCTAACTGTTTCTGGAGAGCCTTCAAATTACTTTGCTGGGCTATGATATTTTCTGAGTATGGCAAAGACTTATCCTGCATCTGGCCAGCTACAGAATGGCTTACAAAAACTACACCTTTGCTTGCAGTTGAAAAGGGTTGCTGGATTTCTCCAGACTCGACTTTAGTAGGCAGAGAACTAAAAGAACACTCAGCTACCAATGGTAGGAATGAAGATGGTTCAATTAACTTAGAAGATACACTTTCCTCTGAGAACACTTGCTGGGAGTCTAAACTTTGAAAAGCTGTTGCCCCAGATGTTTCAGCTCTTTCTCTAGCATCCTGTACTGTCAGTGGCTTATCATGTGATAAAGCCCTTGAAAGCATTTGAGAATCTTTAGCGACCAATCTGTAGTCTCTCTGTTGTACTTCAATCTGTGAGAGTTGCTTTTGGTGTTCTTGAGATTCCAAAGCTTGCTTGGCTAAAACATCTGAAGTGACTAATACTTCAGTTGTTTCTACCTGTCTTTGTGGAAAGCAATTTTGGCTTGAAATCTGAGAATGTTGCTCTAATTTGGAGATCTGCACAGGTTGGTTGTTAGGACTCAGTTTGGGTCTCTGACCTTGATCCTCATGTTCTGATGGAACATTGGGTCTTTCAGATTTTGGTAGTGGCACTGATGTAACAGAACCAGGATCATTGGTATAGCTGACATGGAAGGGTACTTTCCTCTTAACATTGTCTGATATTCGAGTAATCGTTTCCTGGCTGTTTCAACAGACTGCTTGTGAAACCTACCCAAAACAAACAAAAGTTACTCTTTTTTGAGGAAAACAAAAACAACCTACATTCTCAAGTACTGATACATTACATTCAACGTAGGGGTGGCCATAATCGAGAAATCTACATGTCATAGTTCTAAAGGGAATTGTGGTAAGATCTTCATATACACCAAATAATAAACCCTGAAAATGTAGCCACACAATAGCACATAAAAACTGTACCCTAATTAATACCTGTTTTGCTGTAATAGCTGTTGTTGATAAATATGAATCATCTGTCTGTGCCTATCTTCATCAGAACGTATGGTGTATGATGCTGGAGCAGTGCTGACCTAGTAAAAGACAAAGCTACTAATCAAAAGGCAAAGACAAAGCTACTAATCAAAAGGCAAATACAGAAACAAGTACTAGAGTATTTTACATAAACTGAAGTTCTATAATGGTAAACTTCCACATAGCCTTTTTTTTTTTTTTTTTTTAGTAAAAAAGACTGGCATGTCCATTGTTGAGAAATGAAGTAATCTGTCACTCTCTCTTAGTGTCAAGGAAATTCAAGAGCTCAACACAGACATTGCATACAAGTCATGGTCATCGTATCAGCACTGTCTAGAAACTGAAAGATGAAAGTCATCAGGTTTGTATAAACTTATATGTATAAACATACATACATACATACATACATATATATATCAGGTTTGTATAAACATATACATATATAATTTTAAAAAAGATAAACAAATCAGAAAGGCGTTTTGCTTTTCTGAACACTAAGACTGATTGTTCTTATCCTCCAACAATCTATACAGGGATGAGATTTCCTGCATCCTACCCCAGTCTGTTGAGTTTTTTTTCTTTTTTCTTCTTCCAGCTGAGCTCTGAAGCAATCAGTTTCTAATCTTAACTTCTGTTGTTCAATCTGTTCAAGCAATTCCAACTGCTTTTGCTTCTGTTCTTCTATTTCCATTATCTAAGTAACAAAAATACTACTGATCTATTAACAACAAACTCATACCAAAGTTTACATGCATTACACTGAAAAGTAATAGGTCTCATCCCCAAGAGTACCAATTCTCCAAGAAGAAAGTGGTGATATTTTATCTGTTACTCCACTGCCAGAGGGAGGTTGGGAGCGAGAGGGGGAAAGGAAAAAGGAGAAGGGAGAGAACTAAAAATGAACATATTAATTATTTCTATTTCCTGGGAGCACAGGGAAACCTTGATCACCACTGAAGCATCACCTCCAGAGAAGTAGCAAATTCTGTGTTCACATCTTTAGCTCTTATCTTGTTCTCGGTAAGGATAATGCCTAAGAAATTAAATATCAAGACCTTCACAACACTTTGATTTCTTAGACATACTTGTAAAAGGGTGCAGTTATCTAGAAGCTAAGTAACAGTACAGTGAGCAACATTCGGTCTTTACTGTCAGGCATGAAACAGACGGGAAGACAATGGCGGAGGTATGATAAACTCTAAAATTATACCAACACACACACACAAATCCAAGAAATAAAAACATCTATGTAAAAGTAACTACGATTCATGAGGACAAAAACTAGTCTAACTGGTTGCCTGCTAAATCCAACACCTTCTAGTCCTTGAAACATACATAAGAAACAACGAATAAACAGAAAAGGGGATCTATGTGAAGCTTTATTAAGTGGCATACTTCTAGAAATGACCTAATTTTCAAAATTTAAAATGTCTCAACCTGATACTACCTATTCTTCATCAAGGTAGAGTGACTATAGGTGAGTTCCTATCTTTACCTTCCTTCAATATAGTGGTCACTAGCTACATGTGACTGTTACAACTTAGAGCAATACAAAACAAAATTTTAAATTCAGTTTTTCAGTTGCACTACTCATATTCAACAGCCCACATAGCTAACAATTACCATACTTGACACAAATATGGAATATTTCCATTACTGTAGAAGAATCTATTAGACAATACTGCTTTACAACACAGATTAGAAAGCATTTATTTGAGAAAAAACAAGGGCTCATAAGATTATCAACCCTCAGATGTATTTTTATAAAAGCTATGACTATAAACTGATTGGCTTAGTAACAATTAGCTTCTATCAAGTTAATCTGTATTAAGAAAATTTTTTCATTAAAGTAGAAGGGCCC